>JASGAT010327690.1:0-44912 GCA_030220025.1 Chelon auratus | reverse complement strand
TACATATGTTTATTCTAATTTTAACTGTATTTCTTTTAATTGTCTTGCTTTGTTTGTCAAAGCACTTTGTAAACCCTGTTTTTAAAAGTGCTATATAAATAAAGAAAAAAAAAAAAAAGACAAGTTTAACTTGGTAAAAAGAGTCAGGGGCTGTGGCTCACCTTGCAGAACTTGGTCCAGGGGATTTGTCCCTCTGGGTTCCTCTGTGCTTTGGCTCCTAAACAGAAAAACAGATTGCACATTTTCATTTGTGCAATGCATTGACAAATAAGAACAGTCTGCATGGCTGATTTTGGTAGCTGATAAAGGTAAATGCTGCATATCTGACCGAGCAGTTTGTCGGCGAGCATGTTGAGCTGCTCCTGGTTCAGGCCTCGCTTGGTGACGGAGGAGAACTGCCAGCTGAGAACCTCTGACAGCTGAGACCACTTAGCTTGAGGAGGGGAGAGGAAGAACTTCAGGTTCTGGAACAGAGAACAGAAAAGTCAGGGTAACTACAGAGCAGCGAGACGTGAAGATGAAGTTGATGGTGGAATTTAATCAAACTGTGCTCACCTTGGGCTCTGTGGTGAGCATGTTGTACCAGAGGATGGAGGCCCAGCCGCTGGGCAGCTGACAGACGTTAGAGATGACAACAACAGGCAGAGACATGGCCTACGACAACAGACAGTCATTAATAAACTATCCCTAGACATCAGACTGTGATAGTCAGTGACATCTGAATGCAGGAGCTTTGTTTGTGTCTCGTCTCACCTCCAGTTTGATGTCGAGTCCGGACTGGTTGAGCTGCAGCTCGGACTCAAAGCTGAGCGAGTGAAGCTCCTCGGTGACGATCAGAGGACCCTGAACGAAAATACAGTCAGCTTACACAAAAATACAACACAGACAGTGAAACCGAACTACAGAATTAACGTCAATTAAATTAGACACTTAAGCTGCAGTTGACAGAAAATGAATCAGCGGCAACAAGTTCAGTTATTATTCAAGCAAACACAGCCACAAAGTATGAGAGTAAATTACAAATATTTTTGTTCTGGATTGATGGCAGGTGAGAGATAATATTAAAGACTTTTAGACTTAAAATCTTTCAAGAACTTTCTAAGGAATTCAGGGATTTTAATTTGTATGCTCGTTAACTTGTTTTAGGTATATAATTAGGCAAAAATGATTAATAAAAATAAAATCATCCCTTTTGAACCCTTTTAAAATGTTTTCCCAGTAGTCAGGATTAGGTGTGATTCTTAATTTCGCCACCAGATGGCGACGTGGCCCAACTAGTGATTTTTTTTTTTAAATTACATTTTCTCTAATTAAATTCTCAATTATCTAAATGAGTAGATTGACAGTGACTTCCTGAAACATGGCGGAGTTATAGAGCTTCTTACCTCATTTGTTCTGTTGCCAGCAACTTTCTGTTCTTTCAGTTGCTACATGGAGAAAAAAATACAGTTAGAGAAATACATCTATTTTTATTTTTACTTTTACAGACACAAAATAATCTGTGTGTCTGATTAAAGCAGACAGGATTGTGTTTTTTTTATACACCTCTTCTTGTCCAATAACTTTATTGAAATACATTGTTAAAAACAAATGTTAAAAATCATACATGTATGTCAAATAATTAATGCCAACTCATACCAAATGTCTGAACTCTGCTGCCAAGCTGCCATTCGACTCCTCCATGTTCATGACTTTAGTGTTTGTTCCCAAAATGTTGAACTTCCGAAAGCTGTTTTTTTTAGAGGCAGCAACAATGAGTTAATAAATAAGATGTTAAAATGATTTATGCATCGTTTATTTATATTTACGTATCACTGGTGTGTTAGAAGATGTTGTTGCAGCGGTAATTTTGTAAGGTATGTTCAAATATGAGTAAATGGTTGAGACGTACCCTTTCTTCTCTGTGACATCCCTGAGGAAAAGATGAAGGTTCAGTATGTTTAGTGTTTAAAAACATGCAGCTACTGAGGTTTAAAGAACAAAAACTGACGTCAGAGAACATTAGATGAGCTTACTTATCAAACACAGCTTTCACTTTGAGTTGGTAGTTAAACTCCTGCAGCTTCACCAGAAACCTGGAAAAATAAAAAATAAAAAAATAACACTTACTGGACTGAAACAGGAAACTGACACATACGCAGATAAATGACGTCTGATTTAGTCTTTGAACTTTCTTTCCTTTCATTTATTTTTGTGAAGTGTCTTTTTCTTTGTAAAACAGGTAAACCACAGGTGTAATTAATGACATCAGCTGCTGTTGGGAACTTGGCAGCAGCCAGTAAGTAAGAACATCCTGTTAAATCTTTGCTTGTTTCTTACCGGAGTTTCACAGTAAACTGGACGCCTGTCTTCAGTACCAGGGGTCTCTGTGGGTGGGTGGGCATGCAGGGCTGCCTCTCTACGACCAGAGAGCTACACACACACACACACACACAGATAGCAATAATGACTGACAGTCAATGATAAGATGATTAATAACTTGCATGTCAGGGGTTCCTTACCTGGAGAGGAGGTTCTTGAGGAGCTCCAGAGCTCGGGCCTCCAGGAAAGCTTTCTTCTGTGTGATGGGGTCGTTGTCGTACGTGAACTTCTGCTCCAACTCCTGCAGCTTCTTGAGGTGCTGACGAACCTGCTGGAGACTCTCTGCTACTGCTGTGAACCTGGTGGAGGCGGACATAAAGTAAGAGGACAGAAAGGAGGAGGCGAGAACGGCAATAAAGTGTTTAAAGTGGATGGATGACAGCAGGAGAGAGGAAGACACAGATGTCTTTGTAATCCCACAGAGGAAAACAGAGATTTATTTGTCATGTCTGGGTGACGGGTGTCTCACCAGTTCTGCAGCTGATCCACGCAGGCGTTGGGCGGACCGCCGATACAGGCGATCTGCTGCCGCTGCTTCCACTCCGGCAGCTCCTCGGAGATCAGGTCTGTCAGCAACGCCTGAGTGACGTTCAGGAGATCGCTCAGCTGGATCACCACGTCCTGACAAACGGCAGAGGAGACTTCATGTGCATGTGTACGACTGAACACATCATTATCAATGTCCTCCGGGAGACACTGTGCGAAGAACAGCACCCACTCCTTCCTCCTCTCTCTGCTCACCTGACGTTTGGCTTTCAGATCAAGGCACATCCTCACAACCGTCATCTTCTCTTTCTCCAGCTCCTTTGCGGTCATGCCGTTCATTTCATTCTCTGCAGATTTTCCAAAAGAATGTAACAATAAACGTGACTGACGTTTACTTAAATGTGTTTCCATCTCAAGAGCAACTTCTCCAAGACTAATGACACAAATTTCCACCAAAATATCTGATTTTCTCACCTCTGTTCTTCAGTGTGTTGACTTTGAAGTCGTACTCGTCCTGCAGGTCTTCCAGGTTCTTGATGTTCTGATCGACCACCTGAAAAGAAGAATTACCTGCGTATTAATGACAATTTAAAGCCAGGCTGCTGTAGGAGAAACTGATAGTATCTCAGCAGTATTTTGTTTCACCTGGACTCTGTCTTTCATCTCCTTCACTTTGTTGTCCAGCTTCTGTTTCTCCACCACCATGGCCGACACAATCCCCTCACCCTCCTGCTGCAGGTCACACAGTATTTTACTCCTCTTTCAACGTATAATAATGTTTTAATGCTCTTTCTGAAGGTAACTTTTCTTTGATAATTCTCTAAAAAATGATCAATTTAAGTAGTTTAATTTGCAATAAAAACATTAATTAGAACTTTTTATTTTTCTTACCGAGTCCTGTTAAAAAAAAGCAAAAAAAAAAAAAGCCATTTTGAAAGTTTCTTGAAAAAAAGAAGTTCAGTCCTGCGCTGAGCAGCAGGTTTTACCTCGGCGCTCTTTGCACTGTCTAAGATCTTCTGCTCCTCCTTCAGGTTTCTGGAGATGATCATGGCCATGTGGACGGGATCCTCCTGGAACCGATCCTGGAGAGACAATCGCTCTGCACTTAAAATCCGACAGATTGCACGAAGAATGTTTTTAGACAGTTTAATGTGGCCTGGCTGGGATCGGAGTATCGGCTCCAGGGTCTGACCTGCAGGTTCCTCTTGATCTTGCGGATGTTGTGCTGCAGCAGGAAGTTGTTCTCCAGAGCGAAGCGGCTGTGCTGGTCGTCCAGCTGAGCGAGGAGATCGTGGAACCGAACGGTGGCCAACGAGTCCTGAAACGCCACCGTGTCCCTGAGGAGGCCGAGGCACAGAGAGAACACAACTCTACTACAGGCATTTAACGAACTTAATTAGTTTAATCTCATAACTATTGACTAATATTCAACGTGCTGAAATCCATGGACTACTTTAAAAGAAGAGTCTATATAGTGATGATCTTTCCTTTGAGTCTTTCTATAACCGTTTGAAGGCAGCAGCTATTTGTTTCATCTCTGACAGGACTGATGTTTCACACCATCAAGCCACAACCACCACCTACACACTGCAGATCCGTGGGTTCACTTCTGTGCATTAAGCACCAGACTAGTTAATAATAATCACATGCTGCAATCACATCTACATAATAAATTATTTATGGGTCATTACCTTGACCACATTAAGGGGTCACCTGTTATTCTCATGCAGCGTTTGACTGCTTACCAGTCGATGCTTTCAATCCACTTGCTCAGGTACTGTCGGATGTCCATGGGGAAGGAGTCGTCATACAGCTGGTCCACCTGCTCCAGGTATTTGCAGTCCAGCATCTGAAGCTGGCACCACTGCGCCATCTTGTAAAAATAAATCTTGTGTTAATAAAAAAAAGACAGATTTTTGGAAACACCACAAAGAGATCACTTGCGCCTCTGTGCGTCTCAGCGTATATGAGATTAACTGTCAGAGATACGTTTCCTTTTCACTGATAGATGAAACAGAAAATATCCGCAGTCTTTTGTTGCAGTCACCAAACCAGCAGCTTGTTGACAGCACTTGAAATTAGGTAATTCAAAGCGCTGATGTGATAATTACGCTGGGCGGAACTGTGTCTGCCTCGTCCCTGACTCAGTCCTACTCTGAGAGAAAGATCTGCATTAGAAATTAAAACTATCACCAAGACGGTTTTAATTTGTGGAGATGACCCTTAATTCAGGTTTAATGGGAAGTTTTAAGCTGTATTTACTGCCAACAGGAACACCAGTACCCATGTTTTAAACTCAGCGTGAAGATCGAAGGATACTGTTGCATCAAATATTACTGTTACAATTTAAGCTCAGTTTTGTTTATTATAAGCTGTCGAGGGCGGATGTAGGAGGGTGAATAATGTCATCCCAGGTTTCGTTTTCCTCACTGGTAAACTCAAGCATCACTCTTGAACTTCTTATTATTCTACAACAGAGACACTTCCTGGACAAAATCAAAACAGGACCGTGTATGGAGTTACTGTCCTGGATAAAACACAATATTTTGTATTGTTTCATGTCAAACTCGTGATGGTATTTAACGGCACAGCTTTTATTTTTAGAGAATCATACGCCTCTGTGGCTGTTCAGGTCACCTGTGCAGCTAACCGACCTGCAGGCTCTCCACAACCAGACCCCATTCAGAAAAGTGTGTTTTTAAGGATTTCTACTAAAGCGTCATGCAATCATACACATTAGAGCTATAGAATCAACGCCTAATCTCATAGTTGGTGCTTCACTGGAGAGTTCGGCCTATATGTGGTTCACTTAGGAAATAATATTACCACATTTAGCACAGTCACACATTTATGTTGCAGACTTCAGGTTATGGTGGACGGGGACAGACGACACAAAGCTGTAAATTATTGAATTTTAACTGAACTGACAGCCCATTAGGCAGCTACACGCATAGGCAACATGGCGTAAACGACATTTGGCTGTTATCTACTCGAGTTATCTTACATTTTAATCCACTTGCAACGGTCGAGTTCAACTGCTCTGTTTTGTTGACTCGATACGACAACAGAGACCTAAATAAAAGCAATAAGCGAGGAAGTCAGTCACTAAACTTACCTTTGAGGTTTGAAGAAACGTGTAAAGTCACAAAGAGGAGTGTAAGTGTTAATCCGAAAAGGTTTGCTCTTCCCAAAATTGAGCAACCGACGTACCAAAGCAGCAACTGTGATGTGGTGTCGCTGAACTGTACGGAAATGCCATCAGCCAATCAGCGCTTAGAATTCACGACAGGTCCCCGCCCCTGTCCTGCTCATAGCCAATCAGAACGACGAGAAGGAGGCTGTTCCGACAGTCAGCAGACAGAGGCAAATAATAAATATAACACACATAGTGTTTTTCATGTAAATGTGTTCCTATGAACGTAAGATCTAGCGTGAACACGTGTTTAATGTTTTTATAAACACCGATTATGACACACTGTGTGTAAAATGCATTTTTAAAAAATTAAAAGTAAAATACTGGTCCGCTTTTGAGGGAGTGAAGCCAATACGCGGAACAGCTTCGGGAGACCACGTGTTTTCAGAGAAAGAGAAAGTATACCTGTTAATACGAAACTGAATCTTAACCATCTCAGGCTCAGTTTCATATTATGACGTTAAATTTGTCCAAAATAAGAATAATTGTCCACAACTATCACTTGTGACTCTTTAATGAAGTCTTTATCGTTTTGGTTGTATGATCAACACTGTGTTTTATTTCAAAAACAATTAGCAGAAATAGTAATCCTATAGTCATTAGAATAAGATAAAACAAAAACGTACTAATCAGATGTTTTATAAGCATGTGGTGCGCTTCATAGATTCTTTTCTTTGTTATGTTTATTCTAATAATGGTTGTAATTGTTAAAGACTGAGTAAAGATAAAGTTTGATGTTAAAACGACTTCAGATTGTCCTGATGAGGAAGAGGAACTGAAACTGGACTGTGCTTTATTATGAAAGGTTATGAAAACAAAACAAAACAAAAAAAAGCCTTTTTCATAAACTGTATGAAAAATTATGTAGTTAGGAAAATATGAACACTTTGTTAAGTAACCGAAATCTAAATAATGAAACTGTTTGACTATGAAATAAAGAATTAAAACAACCCACAGTTATGAGCAAATGCTCCTCACTTATTTCAACACTTTGAGATTGAAATGTGGACATTTACAGAAGCATTTATCATTGTTTCTATATATATATACAGAGAGAACAAAACTCCAGGGTCCACATGTCTTTTGAGACACGCAAATATCCAAAGCACCCAGTCAGCATTTAAGTATGGGAGCATAAACTATCTGAAAAGAACTACATTTTACCAGTATGGTGTACTTTGGCGCCCTCGTGTGCTCAAAATATGTGCTTTTACCTAAATAACAACAAAAACATTAATGCAACAGAAAATTATATTTATTGAAAACTAAAATAATATATATTTTGAAGTTTTGTGGTTTAGGAACTCTTCACACAAGTAAAAGTACCAAAACTACAACATAAAAATATTTCATTAGCAAGTAAAAATCCCACTAAAGTAAATAATTTTGCAGAATGTCAGAAAGACTACATTATAAATACTGATGCACCAGTGTGAAGCAAAGTGGACACAGTTAGGATGTTTAGTTTAATTTCTCCCCATTTTAATAATAATATAATATTAACAGAAGAGTTTTGTGTCTCTAATGGGTTTTTCAAATAACAATAATGTTGTGTTGGAATAATTAATGATAGAAAAGTGACAATATTTGCAGGAATAGACATAATGCAGTGACAGAAAAATTTGAATATGCACCAGTTAAGATTTTGCAGAAAAGATGCAAAAAAAAAAAAAAAAGCTGAAAAAGTTAACTCAAGTTCACAACAGAACCACCAGCATGAATCGTCACTCGTGGACATTCTGTTCCAACGGCAGGACAAGGACGTTTGGGTCAGAAACCCCCGTGAAGCGCAACAACAACCAGGACATCTGCACTTGGCTTCAAATTGAGTTGAAGCCTCCCTCTGAGATCACAGTTTCTACTCTTACACTTAAATATTAGATGGTGGAGACCAAACATCCAAGGCCATTTATGATTTCTAGATGTGACCCAGCCTCTGGAAAATAATCAGTTCTCATTTTCTTTAGATCTTGAGAAGAAGGTTAGGATTGAAGTTTCTCCACTGGCCCGACTAACAACTGCCACATAGCACAGCTGAATGCTGACAGTCATAAACTGCAGGAAAACCTGTCTATAAAACATACCAAATATTTAATATTTACCAAAAACAAAAGAATTCAGTTTAAATGTAATCAGTTCCTTTGCCCTATATTATATTTATACTTGTAGACGTTCATCAGATGTCTGTTAGAATAACGAAAAACAAAACCTCAACAGGTCTTCTTAGTGCATAAAGGTTTCCTGTGACTGTAGAAGCTTTATATTTGACAACTGGTTGTGCATCATGGTGTTGGCGAATGTGATGAATCATCATTCAGCTTCCTATGAATGATGAAATGCTGCTGATCCGTCCGGAGTCAAGTTAGTCCTTAACGCAAAATTTTTCAGGTTAAAAAAGAATCCTGCAAAAAAAGCATTAAAATACAAAGAAGACAAATTGCAACAAGATTTGTTGGATTTTGCAATGCACCACCAATATAAGAATAAAGACACAATAAGAAGAATATTATTCAAAAATGTGAAAATGTTTACATGAAGGCATTCAACTTCTAGCTGTCTTGGCGTACATGAAAGCTTCACACAACTTCACCAAAATTATAATTTCCTGGCCTCAACACTTTAATATATGATGTCATGACGCCATGACAGAAGACAGGGTCATTCCAGTTGTCTTACAACACACCACACGAGCCAACACAACAAAAACACACTGACAGAATAAAAGCTCAACACTGAACAACACACACCTGCAACAACGTCCATAAAATAATCCATCCTTTTCTCTCTCTGTTGCTGTGACGCTCTTGGGAAGTGATCACAGCGAGATGTTTGCAAAGAAGCGCTGGGACAGAGAGGGTCGACGTATTGGCTCAGAGTCATTCAGTTCATGTTTTTTAAAATAAAGGCGCACGTGGAAGACGCCCTGCAGGGTTTGCCCTGGTCAAAGCTCAAATCAGGGCAGGTTTACATATAAAAGGAGGACAGTAAGCAGCAGGAGTCTGGCTTTCTTTCATCGTCTATCTATACCATTTGCTGAGTCTGAAAGTCTTGTTTCATGTGAACACATCTTGTGTTAGGGTGCTCGAGAAAGTTCCTGACATTTGTGCATCCGACTGGCTGTTACTGGTAAATTTATAATCCTTCAACAAATATTTAACTGAAAATGTTATTTTAGCATCTTTGTTGTAGCTCTGTTTTCAAAGACAAAGCTCTAAAAAGCTTCAGCAGCAAACAGCACATATACACAGTAAGAAATAACTAATGGACATAATGGAGAATTTAGCTTCTTGAGAGCTAAATATGTCTCTCAAGAGCTGACGGAAACCAAAAACCTAAAAAGGAAAAGCAAGACTGGTCTTACATTCATCAAGGGGATGCAACCCCAACAACTTTATAAGGAGATAACATATCTCTGTTGAGTGACCCAGGTATTCACGACCAGTTTAAAAATCGATGACAGTGCATTCACAAAATGTAAACCACAGTCAAGGATGCTTTGTCCATCATGTTGGTGTCATACTTTAATTTTTTTGGCTTTGTGTGTATTTGGCTAAAAATGCAAAGTACAAAACTAAAGAATAACTTCAGGCGCCCACTTCCTTGGAAAAAACTCATGTCATTTCTCTCGTGGAAAATCTTCAACATCCTTAAAACCTGCTCATTAGCTCGTGTTCTGAAATTACTGCATCAAATTAAGATTTTCTTGAACTTTTTCACACTTTTGCTGAGAACTGAGCTTCTGTTATCGGCCTTAGGTCCTGCGGGAGGCCTCGTAGTCTTCAGGAGCAGCCACAGTGGTCGACCACCATGGACGGGATCTTTCCGTAAATGATCTGCTCCTTGCGGTTGAAGTACAGCATGTTGATGGGCGACATCTTGGTGGGCGTGCAGCAGGGCCCTGCGGTGCCCCGTGGGTTGGCCTTGTTCACCAGGTGTGCATGTGGATACTGCTGCAAGTGCATGAACTCACACTCCCCTGAGCAGTAGTTGGCCCGGTAGCGCTTGGGCGCGATGATCCAGTCCCAGCCGAACTCCTCGAAGTCCACAGTGAGTGGGTAGCGACAGCAGCGTGTCTCCGCAGATTCCTCATCACAGTTGAGGCCTGAGTCTCGTCGAGACCTCTTGGGTTTGTCCAGTATCTTCACCTCAATGAATGGTTGCTGGAAATTAATAAAGCAACAAGACTTTAAGACTGTCTTTCTGTGCAGCTTTGGAGCTCAACAGATACTATAATTATGCTACATACTAGAAATGCAGTGAATCTGCCAAATTGTTTTGTAAGTAAACCATGTATTACTTTTTATTTATGACAAATAAACCTGAATCTAAACCATGTATTGCTTTTTTCATTCATTCATTCCCACTTGATCAGAGTAACAAAGTTTCCAGAACAAATTTTGAGCATATGAGTTTAAGGTTTATGTTAATATTTTGATTTGTGTTGCACTCACCAGCCCTTCCTCTCCAGGTTCGGATGAGGTGACAGCAAGGTCTTCTCCTTTGGAGTCATAAGCATTGATCTCTATACCATAGTTGGTTTCTGGTTGACGCAGCCAAGCCTGAAGCAGAGACTTGATGTCGATGCTCTGCCAGGAACCAGCGCCTGCGTCAGTGTCAATCTTCAGGGAGCGAACCCGGACACGGGTGTTGTTTCCCTCCTTCCCGGGTTTGAGGCGAGAAATCTGCAGGAAGACGGTGGTGACCATGTCTGCAGGCCGCAGGTGAACCCACAGCTGAGCGCTCAGGATGTTTTTGGGCTGGATCTTTGGACTGAGGCTGAACAGACAACAAGAGGACAACTCGTCCTGGGCGATCAGATTGGCTGGAAGAAATAATTCATATGAAATGTTAAAGTATCTTGTCATATGCAAATTTAACTGGAGTTTGGGGTTACTATCCAACAGTTTTTATAGAACTACATGTAAGAATGGTGTAAGAATTTAATTTGGGCAGATATGTATGATCCCCTGACCTCAAAATATATTACATAATATATGGAGATATATTTTTACAGGAATGATTGTCTACATCACAGAAAAGAAGGTAAAAGGTGTCCAGATGGTGGCACAGAGGAAAGGTCAGAGGGTCACCGTGATAATAAGGTGTAATGTTTGTATTTTTCTCACCTACATAAACACTATACATGAAAAGCAAAAATAATGAAAAGAAACCGTCTCCACTTCACTCTGTTGCTGCTTCAAAGTAAGTTTTACGCACACGATTAACGCATGGACTTCGCATTTTACGCACAACAATCACCGGGCAAAATAAGACAAAACACAATGAAACTTTCTTTGGTCGGGTTTAGTTACTCTTGGTGGCCATGGTGATGATAGTCTCCGTCGTTGCGTGGTCCTCGTCTTCCACCCGCGGGTCGTACTGGTCAAGCAGCTGGGTCAAAGGAGGTGCTTTTGGGAGCAGCTGGCGGATCATGTCCCGGCTTATGTTGGGCGCCTGTTCGAGGCGCAGGATGCTGAGGATCTGCGACTTGATGCTGTGGAGCCTCATTTGCTTGCTGTGCTCCCGGAAGTCACAGGCTGAGCACTGCTCTCCGCTCTCCACCAGCAGCTTCGAGGTCTGGTTCATCTCCATGGTAAAACCCGCAGAGAATAACGAGGCGGTCAGGCAGAGAAAGAGGAGCATCCTGAAGAGAAGAAGAAGTCAGTGGAATGACGCTGTCTGATATGCGCCTGTCCCTGAGCCTCAGGACTTTATGATTGGCTGCAAAAGGGGTCTTTTTTCTATGAGTGAAATTTTAAAGAGGTAGCAGTACTTTGGAAATTTGATTTTGTGCGATAAAGATATTTCAAATGATATGTCAAAAGTTTGAATAATAAAAACGAATGTCACCTGTCGCAATTGATGGGAAATCTGAGTGGAAGATAATAATAAATCTGACTTTTTAACATTTCTTCCTCAGTTTGTCATCTGAACATCAGAGTATATGCAGCGAAAATGAAACATGAAAAGAAAAATCTAAAAGAAAGACAAGCACAGATTGCGTGGCTGTTGCTGCACTTTGAGAGGTTCGTTTTACTAAAATACAAAATGCATTTTCCACTCTCTTGAACTGACTTTGTTGCCACCAGATGGCACCACTTCATCCGTGTCCACATGTAGAGCTGGACTGACTCCCACCCTGTGGAAAGACTCTGAAGGCACAGTCACCTGCTGACCTGCTCAAGCAAATATCAGCAGCATGATTTGAAGCTGCTGTCACAAACTAAAAGGCTTTGTGGTGTTTTCTGAATCAGCTACACTCGATCTGCAGCAGTAATGTGAGTAAAAATGGCTTTACTGTGAATTGAGTGGTTACCTATAGTTAACACAAACTTCATGCAAATGAACGCACCAGAAATGTTTACCAAACAGTTATGTTACCATAGATTTACTACTAATAACTTAATTAATTACATGAATCTTCCAAACTGCAAATATACCATTAATAGAAGACACATGGGCGCCACATTATAAACCAATATCTAGTTGAATAAATATTCATTTTTTCCATTATATGGTGAGTTTTGGGTGGTCTGGTGTTATCTGCTCCTCCCACCAAACTAGTACAGCTGCCTGTTTATCAGCTGCTCTGGAGGTCACAGACCTTAAATTAGCCTGAGAGTAGCTGCAGCACAGCGCAGCACGTGAAGGATTAAAATGCTATGATATTTCATTTTATCAGCTTTGTGAAGCATTTCTTGGATGTTTGGTTTTCAGTGAAGACTGCTGTAATACAGATGACCTTGATTTTATTGTTACTGGATCAACAAAAGGCTACAGGTAATGATATGTTTCTTTAAAGTCAATAAGAAGTCTCTGTTTGGGTGAAAACACCTCGTGGAAGAGTTCAAAATTAATATTAAATAAATGGTTCTTTTCAGCAGACATGGAAATCAACATCAGTTGGTTCTGACAAGTGGACAGCTCCTGCAGTCTCTTGGTGAAAATGGGATGTAATAAATCCAGATGCAGGTCTTCAGCCAGTTCAGACAAAGTGAAAGAGACTGTTATCTATACACATGAAACAGAGGAGTTTCTGAAGGACGTACACGAGGCTAAATGTTTTATAAGTTCAGCTGACTGTTGTTCATCAGTCCCTCCTCCAGTCAGCAGAGCAGTGCTGGACTTTGCTCAGAGGATGTCAGAGGATATTGTTGCTCAGGCGCTGCAGCTCTGCTGGGAGGTGGAGATTCGATACAAGGAGCTGCCTTTCATCGACGCTGAATGCGATTATATTATATGAACTAACAGAAGCTTTCTGCTTGAAGTCTGACTGCACCTGGACACAAAATGTGTTGGCGATGAAGCTGGTGAAAATGCCAGGTTGTCTCCTGAACCTCTAATTTTAGAGGAATGTAGCTGCTCATCACAGACCTTCTGTCCACAACTGAAGAATGTTTTTGTCATTTCTTCACATTGCAAAACATGAGTTTCAGTCAGGAATGCAGGGACATTTTACATAAAACTGTGATTAGTGTGGAAGAAATCTTGTTTATGAAATCTTAAAAAATGTTGTTATATAATTATCAGATGAATCATAGTCCTGAGTTCTAAAGTTTCATTTAAATTCACAAATATTTCTTATAAGTAATAGAATAACACAGGACTGCATCTTCATCTGAAACGATCATTTTACTTTCAGTGGCAGATTAATCAACATTTTAAGCTGTAGTGAGTTTTTGTGACAGCAGGAGGACGTGAGCTTTAGCTTCCTGCTTGCTACCACTTGATGTCACTAGTGACTATATTCCTTCCAACTCATGCACTCAAGCACATGGAAATGTTGAAAGCCACTAATTTGTTGTTTTTCATCCATGAACTATTTGGGATTTGCATAAGAAAAAAATAATAATTTTACACTAAATAATACATGAACATTATGTAAAAATCGAGCCTACTGTATGTCAGAAAGTGACATGGGAAAATGACATGTATGAGACACTTGCTCAACAGGACGACCTTGTCCTTCAGCTTGTTTACAGGTGGAAGAGTTTCAGTGGAAATGAAACCATAATCAGAGTTGAGTTGGGGTTAAGTCAATGAAAGGATTTCATGTCAGCGACTTTACTTTGATCACAGAAAGAAACTCTCTCTGGTTGGCGGAGAGACTTTATACTTTCAAATAAAGGCAATTTACTTTTTATCCATGTTTTTAAATCCATATTTTTAGACTGACTATTCATGTGATTTAATGTAGACTGAGAGACCAAAGGTAAATGTTTCATTTGTTAAGAGAAAAATCATTGCATACCATTTATATTAAGTTAATACACTGATTATCTGAATATAAACATTTGAATAATTAGCAGGGGAGGATATCTGTCTACAAACAATAGTTCTGGAAATATGAAATGCAATATTAACCAGGGTGCCAGACTAAAGATATCAAACGTCTTCTCAAAACATTTTAAACGTTAAGTTGTGTGTCAATGCATGATGTTGTTTTGTAATTTGCTAGCTTTATTTTCTATTCAGATATTCCTGTTGTTTAACAATGTGGTTTCTACAGCCTTTAACTTTTTATGCCCACGTACAAAACTATTT
This sequence comes from Chelon auratus, assembly GCA_030220025.1. Classification (NCBI taxonomy): domain Eukaryota; kingdom Metazoa; phylum Chordata; class Actinopteri; order Mugiliformes; family Mugilidae; genus Chelon; species Chelon auratus. Next base: position 30,328 of record JASGAT010327690.1, on the reverse strand, counting down.
GAAACCACGCAGGCAGGTAGACCGCCTCTTCATCTGCAAATTGTTGTGCGTGGTGGAAACATGTCACCTCAACTGACTCAGCAACTCCACCCAAAGGTGTGACCTGCAGCTCCAGGCTGCATGGGTGGATCGGAAATTATGATGTTTGTGCGATTACAACAAAGAAGCTTAACTGGTAGAGGGCATAAAGGACTTTTATTCACAATATAAAACACTATTCATGTCTTGTTTCTACAAGCAAACTCTTTGACTAAGGAGATGCTTTCATCCAATTTTTATATTCAAATTCAGCTTGCAAAGAACTCATCATACACTAGGAGTTGTTTCAGATTTTTATTTCATTTAAGAGCAGAAATACAAATGAAACCATTTTCTTTGTACACATGCTGATACAGTAGAGAATGTTCACTATTCTATTTAATTCTCTGCAGCCATCTTCTCAGCTTGTTCGGCTGAGTTTCAAAGGTTGCAGGAATCTGTAGCAAAGTGTAAAACAACTGTTCAATATCAGTACAGTGTAGATTGCCTTCACATCATCTATCTATTAAAAAATGTTTCAGAGGAAGAGTACTCTTCAGGTGATCGGCGTGTCTGCTGCCTAGAAGAACAAAATAAGACAAAAGGAAATTAGGTTTTCTCTAAATAATATTGTGTAATCCAGTGAGCTGAGCAAGAAAACACACTTCAACACAAGACAAACCGAGCTATAGTTGAAAGCCATGTAGTTCTCAAATGTCAGCTAAGGAGCTTCTCAAGTTGTTTCTCTTTTTTCTTGTTTTTCTTTTGTAGTCTCCTAACTCGGTTCGTGCTACAATGCAAACAAATTGTCTTTGAGGTACTGACTGTTAAAGGATGAATGCTAAATAACGTCCTCGGTCCTCATATACAGATCATGAGTAAATCTGTGACATTGCATTTGCTCTAACTGAGCTCTGCCCTCTTTAAACTAGTGAGAGTTTAGAAGTAGACACACACAAAAAAAGAAATCTCTGATGTGAAATAACCAAAAGACGCTTCCTGCTTTGGCAGAATATAACCTGTCTTCATGTAGGTTCAGTTTAGCAAAGTAACGAGTGAAAAAAAGGCGTTTCAGGGTCTTTAATGAACTTTGTATCTCACCTGTATTCACCTTTCTACCAGTGTCCGCCTCCTCTTCCATGCCCACGGCCACGGCCATGACCATGACCACGGCCATGCTTGTGCTTGTGTTTGTGGCCATGTTTTTTACGGTGGCCGTCGCCATCACTTTCACTGCCACTTCCACTACTTCCTCCGCTCCCTCCACTGTGACACCGACCGGGGCTTCCACCACCGCTCCCACGGCGTTGACGACGAGGGCTGTGTTCGCGCTCATGATCACGGTCTCCATGGCGATCAGGGCTGTGTCTGTCCCTATTGCGATCCTGGTCACGGTCAGGGCTGCATTTCCTGTAGTCGCCATGGCGGTCATCTCCATGGCGATCATCTCTACGATGATCATCTCCATGTTGACCATCTCTATGATGATCATCTCCATGTTGACCGTCTCGGTGGTGATCATCTCCATGGCGACCATCTCTTCCATGGTCCCCTTCAGGCCCATGGCCCCCATCAAGGCCCCCATGGGACCCCTGGTCCCCGGGCTGGGGGCCCAGGTTGTAGCCTGATGGGTGGGTGTCTGTGGGAGCACCAATAAAAAGACAGAGTCACTCAAAGTTATATATTTTATGGAAGCTGAATGTCATGGTCATATCATTTCTCCATGGTCAGTAAAAGAAGAGATGAACCGTGCATCTTACCTGAGCTGGTGCTGAACATTTCTGCCACTGTCGACAGAGGATCACTTTGATACTGAATAAAAGATAACAGGGAGGTGCCCATTTACATTTACATTAAACCAGTTTGACAAGACAGCATGAAAATTATAGGCTTGGCAGTTTATTATGTGGAGCTTTGTCAACCTTTTATAAACCAATACACCTGCCTCTTTTAGCATTATTGAGTTCATTGCTTTAAGTGTAAAGTGTTTTAGTGTAAATTCTGACATAATATGACAAAAATGTGCATTTGTTCACTGTTGTGTTGATCTGATTGCTTCAGGCAGTGAAGTCAAGATTAATTCCAGGTTCCACATTATCATCATCATCATCATCAGGACAAATATGTTGCCGCCACTACGAAAATTTATTACAAAAGTATGTTTGAAACCTTTTATCTAAAACCTGTATGTCTGATCTCAGAAACTATAATCATGTACTCACTTGATCTGAAGTGCAGTCAACAAGGAGGATGCACTATTATTATATATTATCAGCACCATCTCACTCAGTTGCATTCCTCTCTCTTGTTGCGTCAGTGTGCAGCGTAGGTGAATAAAGACTTTTAGAAATGTAATTCATGTTGAAAATCTGCCGTGAACATTGTTTCTGTTCGGCTCCATTTTGGTAGAAAGGCTCTGAGATGAGATGAAGGTACACAAGTGTGCCAAATGATTTCAGTAAAGATTTAGCACAGGGTCTGGGTCTAAGAGTGTTGAAGCTCTGAAGAGCAAAGAACAAATATCACACTGGCACATCAAGTTTTCAATTATAAGCAATGAAACACTCCTCTGGTCACTACAATACTCTAAGGGGCACACGGATGTTTGGCACAAGAACCTTTTCAACTTAATGACTTTACTGTCTTTGTGCCACTGCTATTCTTTAATAAAGCAAATGATTCTCTCTACTATGCAACCCGAAGCTCGGGGCCTGAGAACTAACTAGTTTTCTTCCCTTACAGCTGTTCTGAATGTATGTCCAACCCTGCATGAAAAGTATATTCAAATATTCATTATAAAAAAAGAATATTAACAAAAATGATTTGCTGGGAAATTGTAGTTTTAGTGTTGTATATGTTTTTATAGGCTCACATGTTTAAACTGACAGTCATGCTGCATTCAGAACAAATGATCAAATGATTCTGATGTAATTGGTAAAATGTGTTCAGTGCCTTGTTTTATGCCTTGTTTTGACAGGAAGTGGAATTGCACTTTAATACAATAACTCCAGCAGTAATGTGATCTATCTCTGCTTCGATCGGGATCAGTGGTAGGGTAACAGACAACTAAATGTAAAATAACTGAAGATCAGACGGACACACACATAAGAAGACTTGACAGACAAGTTAGTAGAGTACGCTCTAGAGCTGAAAGAGGCGCTGAAAGAGGAGCAGGAATCTCTGGAACGCCACCTAGTGAACAGATGAGGTAAAGGGCCTATATCTGAGTCTCAAGATGGAGAAAAACAATCGGCCCAGTCTGTATTTTAGAAGAATATTATCACCTTTGTGTTAAAATTCCCCACAATACAGTCTAATAAGTAAATCTCACTCTATTATATTTATAATTAAAATGTAATATTCTTTCTGGAGTTTTGTTATTCTATTTTTGCAGCCAACAATTTTCTGCAAGAGTCTGAAAACTGCGCGTCCAGTGCTAATTCACCAAACTCTTTGTTGCAGGTCTTTCAGTTGGCCCTTACATAGAAATAACAAACGCCGGAGACAAAATCATATATTTTCTTAGGATGTCATAGTTGAAATGTGCATTAATTTATTATTTTATAATTAGTAGATTATATTTGATGATGTGTACTCTTACTTCGATAGTTAAAGTACATATTTTTTATAGCTTACAGTTAATACTACAAAACAGAAGTTGTCCAATATCAAAGACTCCTGCTTTTCTTATAGGCTTTCTGGGTGATCTCTTTGGAGTGACATATCACTAAAAGATTTAAAGCACTACAAAGCCCTCAGGATAAAAGTCATTTAAACATATTAAGATACCTCCTTTGACAGTTCGTGAGTTGGAGGAATGAATTAAGAGTGCAGGACGGTTTTATTGCTTCTTACAGATAAAAGGCTCTAAACTGTATTATAGCATGCATGATGCAGTTTGCAGACAAAGCAATGTGAAAATGTTGAAATATTGCCCTCCAGCTCGACACCAGGTGTGTGATTACAGAACTGAAGTTTGGCACGTTATCTCAGAGCAGCAACAAAAATATGTGGGATTCTGTTGTTTGACTCTGTCTTGTTCTCCATTCAGTGAAGCTGCACACTACCTGAACCAAAAGAATGATACTAAATTAGTTTTCAAATGATTTATGTAGGGTGAAGGGAGCAGAAACCTGTTTGTCTCCCACTACCACTTTTAAAACCCTCCAGCTAGAGGTTTCTCACTGAAGTCGTCATGACTGAAATGAATGAGACGACATAGATGATTTTTCCGTGTATAATTTTAGAAGAATTGCGTATTAATGTCTGAAACCTGACACACAGGATTCAAAGTCTTTGACTACACGGTGCATTATGAAAAAACTGAAAACGTAACCAGGCATTTGTGTGTTTTGCATATTAGCTTTTTGGAAAATATCTCTGGCATTTGTCACAAAGTGAAATCTCTCAGGACAAAAAGGCCAACTCAGTACAACAGAATGTTGTTTTGCAGATTTTCTGTTCAAAGACAGTTGTAAGAGAATATCCTGAGGCTATTTAACAGTTAGAATAGAATAGAATAGAATAGAATAGAATAGAATAGAATGTCTTAATTTGTCATTGTGGTACAACAAAATTAAGTTGGCGTTAACTTGACGTATATTACTTAAATAAAATTAAATAAAAACTTTGTAGGCTACATGCAGTAAAATAGTTGTGTTTATCAGTGCATTGAATGTTTTTAATGCATTAATTTATGTTTTATTAAAGAACAAGTGTGAGTGACAAGAACGCTGTGTTCCCTCCCTCTGCTCTCATGTTCTCCCCTTCTTCTTCTCTTATGTTCTCTCCAACTTCTCTCCTGTTCTCTCCCTCATCTTCTCCATGCTCTCTGTTCTGACTCCTAAACTTCCCTTCCTCATCCTACATAAAGAACTCAGTGTTAATATTCCTGAACATGGAAGTGTTGAAATATTTTGTGTAAACTTAGAGCAAACCTCAAGGAAACATTCCTTTCTTTTGTTGTTCTTTTATCTGCTTCTTTTAAATTTCCACCGCCAAATTGAAGAAGTGGCTGATATTGAGAAGACCTACCAATGGCTGGAAAAGGCTGGACTTAGAGACAGCACAGAGGCACTGAAGAACAGAACAGGCCCTCGGTACAAGAGCCATAGAGGCCAAGATCTACAAGAGTAGATCACACCCAAGGAGCAGACTATGCAAAGATGCCCCTGAGACAGTCCAGCACATAGTAGCAGGGTGTAAGATGCTAGTACATGGAGAGACACAACCAAGTGGCTGGAATAGTGTACAGGAACATCAGTCCCCAGTATGGAATAGAAGTACTCAAATCCCAATGGGCCGCACCACAGAAGGTGACTGAGAACAACAGGTGCTGTGGGACTTCAGCTTCCAGACTGACAAACAGGTCCTGGCTAACCAACCGCACATAGTGGTGGTAGACAAAGAGCAGAAGAAGGCGGTGGTGATAATAATAATAATAATAATAATAATAATAATAATAATAATAATACATTTAATTTATAAGCGCCTTTCAAGACACACAAGGACACTTTAAAAAACACAAGGACACAAAACAAGACAGAGCAGAAAAAAAAAATAAAAATAAAAAATGGAACAGAATAAGCTTTCTGGAACAGGTGGGTTTTGAGTCTGGATTGAGTCTGATAGATGTGGCGATACCAGCAGAACCCAACATCAGAAAGAAGGAACACGAAAAGGCTGAAAAGTACCAAGTGTTGAAAGAACAGCTGGAGCAGATGTGGAAGGTCAAGGCGAGTGTGGTCCCCGTGGTAGTAGGAGCACTTGGGGCAGTGACAACCAAACTGGGGGAGTGGCTCCAACAGATCCCAGGAACAACATCAGAAGCCTCAGACCAGAAGAGAGCAGTCCTATAAGCTAAGATGCAGAACCCTCAAACTCCAAGGGCTCTGGTAGAGGACCCAAGCTTGAGGATGACACAAATAATACCACCCCAAGAGGGTGAGAGGGACGTTTTTTTGTTTTTGTTTTTTTATTTATATCTATATATATAAATCTATATATATAGATATATATAATCTCATATAATCTAAAGAGGAAATCAAGTAGTAAATTAAAAGTTAAAATCACATTTTAATCTGTACTTTACCCTCAGTTATAACCGTGTGCTTAAATAAAAGTGAATTTAAAAAACAACTTCTCTCATTTGCATTTAAGCTTTTTGGAGGAGCAAAGCAGTCGGTTCACATCTGTCACAAACTCATCAAAGACACCTGAAGTTCTCAGGTTAAAGACATCATAAGGTAAGAGTGCTGACGTTTCTGCAATTATCCAGTGCTTGGAGGAGTTATTAAACCAGTGTGATGGGCATGTGATTATAGAAGAATGACTAAACAGTAAATATAGGGGAGGCTAAAAGAGAAAAGAGGTCAGCCTGTCATCACAAGGAAAGGTGCTCTGTTGAAACAGTTAAAATTCAATTTCAATTTTATCACCAGTGATAAATGAAAAATAAAAAAATGTAAAATTAAGGACAGCATTGTTTGCTATAGATTTTCTTTTTCTTCTGCACCTCCAGCTTTCATGGAAGAAAACTGCATGCGTTTGTTCTGAATTACTTGGACACTCCTTCCTTTACATTAAGTAACTCATTGAAGCTCATTTAAGTAGGAGTGGAGCACGGTGCAATGTGGCAACAACCATCTGAGTGTTATCAAAATTTACTTTCAGTAAAAGTAATGCAAGCTGCAAAATAAGAAATAAAAAATAAATCTTGTGTAACTTCACAACTAGAACATTTAAATGAGTCTGTTGAAATACATCACATGCTAAACATATTTTCTGAGGCACTTAAAGGTTGTTAATTACTCTCGCTCAGTGAATTCTCCTCCAAGTCATTTCTTTGAAAAATTCCTTATTTGACATTAACAGGACGAGCCAGTTTAGGGGGTTCAACAATTCGACAGTGCACGACAGTTCTCAGGGGCGCATGCAACACGGATCTGTATAAATAGATGCAGACGGAGACAGGTGACAGGCACATCTATCTGAGAGCTGAAACATCAGGCTTCCTTCTGCTGAGATTCTCCTCCAACCTCCAACTTCCCAACGGTAAGACAAGCTGCACATTTTCCCACCGTCTACCCGACTTAATGGGGATGATGCTTATGGAATCACTGCAGATCCTTAAAATGGATCAAAATGCATCAATGTTTATAGATAAGTTTTACAGTCCAAGCTGTGAACAATGTTCACACTGATTCGGTTTATTCTGCTGGAGTTCTCAATTCATGTTACACTTCTGGTGAAACCACTCTGCTTAACTCCGGGTTTGTTTTCTTTTTCTTATCAATCACTGGAATATAATAGTGTGATGCAAGCCTGATTCCCAGATGCATCAAATTTAATACTAGCAAATGTAATATCTTACATTATTAGTATAATGCTCCTGATAGTGACACAAATACAAACGACTAAAACAAGACTAAAATATAGAGTAGAAAAATAATTAAAAGAAAAAGGTTTCAAGGGGAAAAATCCAAATTTGATGAGGTGAGACTTTCAAGTAATTTTAAGAAGTGTTCACAAATAAAGGCACGTTCTAATTTCCAAACAAGCTTTTTTAACATGCACAAACTAATAAAAATAAAATGCTGGAAACTAAAAGTGGAAAGTGATGCATTCAGAATATATCTCTCTACTAAAAGTGTAATTATTTGTATGCTGCTGCAGCTGTACATAACTTCAGTATTTACTGTCACTTTTGAGTAATTACTTTCCAACACTGGAGCAACAAAATGTAAGGATACTGAAGGCTAATATGTTTTGCCCCTTACTTTGTTCCTCCCATAGCTTCTACTGCTGGGCTCCAGGATGTCAAAGCCAGGCGTACTACTCCTGCTTCTGGCAGGTAAACATCGGCTTCAAGTCATTTTCAAACCAAGCTGGCCTCTGTTTCCGAAATCACAATCCACAATGGCTGCTGTGCGAAGGCTCACGTTTGTTCTTTCCTTCATCTTCTCGCTGTAGTTTCTGCCAGTCAGCTTGACCTTTCTGCATCCATGGCTGGTGCTGGAGAGACGGACATCAGCGCATGTCCCATCACTTTTTATGGCCGGGAATTCACAAAGATGCATGTGAGTAAGATTAAGCCATGTGTCTGACATCCCCTGACATTAGACTGCATGACCTTTCAAAAGACTTGTAATCTAATATAATCTGCTGTCCGTGTAGAGAGTTTAAAAATGTATATAGGATGTTTAAGTCTAAAAAAAGAGTTCTTTAAATTAGCCTAGTGAATTTACACAACATGCATATTTTATCAAATGTCTTGATTCATATCTGAAGCTTGAGTCAAAGCTGTTGTTGTTGCCACTTCATATATGTACATACATATCTTTCTGTTTCTGCAGGTGTCCTACAACAATTCAGTAGTCGCGATTTGCTTCGAGAACAGCACAGCTCACGCTGAAATCGAGTGCCTTCTGATTGAGACTCATGAAGTTGACAGCATGACAGTGGAGATAAAGTCTAACACAACAGATACTAACTCCTCAGTCCATCAGGCTCTGCCAGCCATCACCTCTGCCTCCAGCTGCTGGGTTGAGGTTGCATTGCATCATGCAACAAACTACACTAATTTGCACGTGAGTACCTTGTTTTCAAGTTGAACAACTTCACATCAAAATTCCTTTAAAGCGGTTCCTAATATCATCTGTCCGGGTTTCTATTCACAGATGATGGTTTCAATCTACAACTTTGGAGCACAAACAGCTGTACAACTCACTGCGCCAAGCCACTCCAACGAGACACACGTTGTAAGTGTTCAGAGACGAGTCTGTTACTATGGCAACACACATACAATAATCAGCTTGAAACTTTAGGTAACCTTAATTTCTGTCTGATCTCTTATGCAGCATGTGAAAGCAGTGATCGATGAAACCCTTATGAGTTCATGGTCCTTTGTAATGACTGAAGTGCAGAGCGATGCTTTCTTTGACGTGAGTGGATGCAGACACTCAGGTAGGTGAAGAAACAAAAACTGTGCGTTAACATTACTGCTCTCATTGGTGATGGATAATTTGATAAACTTCCTGTCACCTCTCAGATGGCCCCCTAGCTGCCAATACAATGATATTCATACCAGACACCTGCTCCACTATAAGCTGCGATGCATCTGCAGTCCTCAGTACTGTCAGCACTGGGTAAATACGTTTGCTGTATATTTACCTGTGAATGTGACAAAAATCAATTGTGTCCTTATTGGATAGCAGATCAGATTGGATTTTTCTTGCAGAAATGAAAAAGTCCCTTTCCTTCTCCTTCAGGTGCCCTCCACAAACCGTTGTGTGCTCCGTCACCGGCTCCACTGTCATCGATTTCTTCAGCCGAGTCCACTCGGTCACAAACAGGTGTGTATATACTCTGATGGATCTTCCAGGAGGAGACGGTTTCAGCCTACTGGTGGGTTTCCTGGAGCGACGCCGTCGAGATGTGATGTTTTTGGACCACCTGATTCTGTGGCTGAGAGGGCCAGGGGTCAAAATAAGTCTGGAACAAGGAGGGAGAGTTCTGGTAAGTACCACTGTATTATTAGTGGAACAGATCCACTCCAGTTACTTAATTAGAATTTGCTTTTATAACTTAAGTCTGTCTAGGTAAGAATAAATTAGCACGCAAATAACACTGATGTTTTTGTGCTGTGTGTTTCGTGATGCAGGTTGACGACCAAATGCTAACGCTCAACAGCACAGCTCAGCTGGTTCATGGCTTGGAGTTGTCAAAGGACGGGACTGGCGTCACTGTCCACATACCTTACATGAACATGAGGATCATTTTTGATGGCAACACTGCACATGTGGCAGGTACAGAGAACAAAGAAAAGAAGGATGAAATACTTGTGCCTTTAATTTTTCCTTTTCAATGTTGATTTTAAGAATGACAGCTTTGCTTATTAAGCACTGGCTCACAAGTTATTGATTTATCTGTGATTCTGTCTTTGACAGGACATGCTTCACCGGTTGGGGGTTTGTGTGGCAACCCCAGCAACTATAGTGAGACTACCACCCTGAGTGCAGCCAAGTCCTCTTCTTACAGTACCCCTAGGTAAAACTCAGCAACACATCCATTTGATATGACTTGTTGATGTTACATGGGTTTTAATTATTGTGCTGTGTCCTTGGTCTTCCTCTTAGATGTGAGACTGAGTACAGTGACATCGTCGACCCCACCATCAATTGCAACGAAACAACTAAACGGTAAGGGCTGACACATCAACAATCACAGCTCATCTGTTGCATTAATTTTCAGAGATGAATGAATTTAAACATCTTGTCCATCGATCTCATTCCTCCTGGAACAGCTGCAGTCTCATGAGACAGGAACCATTCAGTGCTTGCCACAACCACACTGACCCAGAGCCCTACATAACCGCCTGCACAGACACCTTGTGCACGTACCCAGATGTGGACGGTCTCAGCTGCCAGTTCATGGAGGCATACGCCAAGTCCTGCAAACTGCAAAGCAACGTGGAACTGAAGGACTGGAAGTACACAGCTGACTGTCGTAAGATTATTGATCGCTTCAAGTTTCTAAATTTGAGATGGGACAGGAAAGTTGAGACAAAGTCAGGTTTCCTCGCTCTGAGTAGCAGAATAGCAGCAGAAGGAGAATCTAACAAGACAAATGAATTACTGACAGAATCAGGTTAACATGTATGTAAAGGATAATAAAATGTTTAATTTGATTGTTGACCTTGTTGGTGTCTCTGTCTACAGCTGCTGTCCCTGACGCCTCCTGTCAGGACCAGTACTGCAGCCATCATGAGTTCTGTGGTGAGAACATGTACGGTGACGCCCGCTGCTTCTGCCGGGCCATTTTTGCCTCCAAGTACCAATCAAGAGGCGCTTTAGGTACCTATGATACAACTATGATATTAAAAAACAAACTACAAAGACATTCTTAAGAGTTGTGATGTCTCTTTAGGTGGCGGTTAACACAGCCTCTTCAGTGTGACCACAGTCTGCTGTTCACTTTGCAGTGTAAAAAAGAAGGTGGATTTTGATTTCTGTCTCTTGTTGGTTGTTCAGGTGAGCCAACAGTCTGCTCGCAGAACTCTGCTACTCTTACTCTGGCCGGCTGTCTGCTGGAAGACAAAGGCATCGACTACAAGGTCTTACACCTCAATGACGAAAGCTGCCTTGGACACATGGACGACCAGACCCACATGGTGACCTTCAGCTTTGACTCCAGCGACACCTGCGGGATGGAAGTGATGGTGAGCAGCTCAAAACATTGATTGATGATCTGTAGAGTTATTTAATGAGGGAATTACACAGCAAAATCAATAAAAAACAAAATACTTCTAAATGTGATTAAAGCAGGATTTCTTATCTCATCTCTATCATTGTCACAATCTAGATGAACAACAGTCAAGTCATCTACAAGAACACCGTCACAACGAGGAACAGCTCCTTGTATAGTATCATCACCCGCCATGATCAAGTAGAGATCGACTTCTCCTGCTTCTACAGAAAGCCAGAGGTCAAGACTGTGGCCTTCAGGATCAAAGACAGGTGCGTAGAGGCCGGCACATTCACCTGCGTGTTAATGTGTAGTGGAAGTATAAGACAGCTGAGGTGTGTGTTTGTGCTCTGCAGCTCTGTGATCCAACAGATTGTTTCTGGAGCTTGGAATTACACACTGATTATGAACGCCTACACTGACCCCGGCCTCACACAGCTTGTTAGCTCAGGCACTGAGGTCGTACTGAACCAGAAGATCTGGATGGAGTTGAAGACAGAGGGGCTTGACGATAATACTGTCTCCATGGTGATCGACTCCTGCTGGGCCACCAACCAACCATCACCTAATGGAAACGTGAGATACGACCTCATCAGGAAGGGGTGAGAAAAGCTCAAAAACTGTGACTTTACTAAACGTTTTCAGATGTTGGTACTGATGTCATCATGTCATGTTCAGATGCCCTAACCCCGCGGACCAGACAGTGAAGATGGTGAACAACGGAATGGGAACATCCAACTACTTCTCTTTCAACATGTTTGAGTTCTCTGGGAAAAGTACTGATATCTACATGCACTGTAAACTGGAACTGTGTCTGAAACAAGGTCCAGCGTCCTGCGCCCCGGTAAGCATGGAGGAAGCATTATCTGGTGTACTATCAGCAAATTTGTTATAGGACGTTCAAGATACTTAAAGCTTATACTGACTCAAACCTAAACCTTTTAACTTTTTACAGGTGTGTGGTGGGGCCAGGAGACGCAGATCTGTCAAGCCTGTGTACGCAGATACAACCCCAGCCCTCATCTCCATGGCCTGGACCAATTAGGTATGACAGGACTGGTGCATTTTTCTCGTGTCTCAGAATTAAGTATTTCACATAAATGTTAATAAAAGCAATAAACTGATTTTGTTTGGTTGTGTTCACAGATGATGAGGAGCCTGAAATCATCGCTGCCTTGTCTTTGATCAAGTGTTTCACATTAATTATTAATTAGACACTAAAATGGGTGATAATCTTTGGTGATTTTGTAGACGTAGATGAAGATGAAGGGCGAAATTTTGAACACAACTAATTAAAAAGGGTATTAGGGTGTTTTTTTAGTTTTATTCTCCATGCAGAAAGTGGTTATGAACTGCTGAGTTGATGCATAAATTAGATTTAAAAAGCACGACGTGAGGGTCAAACAAGTCTTTTGACGCTCACCTTTAAGGTTTAGGTGAAGGTAAATGCCACAGCTGAGTGGAAACTAGAAGAGTCTTGAAGTTATTATAAATGAAGGTTTTGATAATGCTGAGACAAGCTGATGGACCATCATGCTGTCATTATAGTTGTCAGTCAAAATAAATAAATGAAGATGATTTTGAGCAATTTATCTGTTCATTTGTCTTTATTTCTTCAATAAAATCACTGATCATGGCATGGATTTGTTTCACCAGTGCAACACATAAATGCTGCTGCTTAAACTTTTTACGGTTTCTGTAAATTTGAAATGTTAATGCATCTTGAAAACACGGCCTTGCAATAAAAATGGATGAGGAAAAACAAGAATGACATGAAGAAAACTAGATAAAAGACAGGAAGGAAGGAAGGAAACTTCACACAAGGTCAGGAGGTCACTGAAATATACGGGAGCAACTGAAGGCAACAAACTGTGTGATGACGCAGCACGTCGTCGCTAGGGGGCGCGCTGACATCATTGATCACAGAGGTATAAAAGAAACTGGTCGGCGTAACTGGAGGTAGAGAGACACAAGATATCAGTGACCTGTTGTGGGACGGCAGTAGCTGCTCCGAGAGAAGAGCCAGCGTGGTGTTGACGTTCCTCTAGGTAAATTAAAATTTAATTTAAAGTCAGTGGAATCAGAACTGCGCCACCGCCTGTTGGAGCTTCAGCTGGGCAGAGGAAGACCTTGTTTGCTTTTCATGTTTTGGAGAGTTGAGGAGACAGTTTGCACAGAGAACAGCTCTTTAAAGTAAGTAAAGGTTTTGTATTTTTGCCCCAGATTAATGACTTTAGCTATGAAAATGCTAAAGTCTTTTAGATTAATGCTAAATTGTTTTGTTCAATCAGTCAAATCCCACATGTAGTCAGTTGAATGTCTAGTTAGACATACACAACAAGCAAATCATCACATTCAGTGGAAAGGATATGTGGCATTATCAAAAATTAATCATCTTAAAGGACCATTTTCATGGCTCTGACCTCCTCCTGTATCACTGACGCCTCTGTGCAGACTCTTCTCTGAGGAATGTGGCCTTCTATCATAAATTAAATGGTCGGTCTTTCTAAGGGCAGCCGATTTTGATGGAGCCCACTGACCTGGAGGCATCATGGATGCCGGGGACTACAGAGACAACCTCCGAGCTTCAGCTGGAAGGATGAAGTGGTGGCGGGAGGTGGACAAATGGAAAGGGACGGAGGAAGAGCTGGTGGAGGTGCAGCTGCGAGGCAAAGCGCCCTGGGGCTTTACCCTGAGGGGAGGCAGTGAGCACAGAGAGCCCCTGGTCATCACAAAGGTGATGTTTGGATCAAGCCTGTGTTTCTGAATCACGTATCACTGATTAATCAATATCCAATTATTTTCACTTATCATTTCTGCATATACACACAAGTGGCGTTTGAGATACCTATGCATGCAGTTTGTTTTTTCATTTATTTATATTTTTTATTAGACTCTTGACCCAGAATTTAAGGCTGTTCAGTGTCTGAAATATTGACCCTTAATTAGAGCAGTGAACACCGCAGCAGTGCAGTGTGATATATTACACTTGAGGTTAAAATTCTCCACTCTAATTATAGCACTAAAGTCAGATTAATCAGTCGTAGCTGTAGAAGTTCAAAGACTCAGACTTTGAATGAATTTATGGAGATTGTGTAGACATTTAATCCCTTCAGCATTGATGCTTTTCTCTACATGCTTATCTCCCAAAGTCTGTAAATTCAGGAGGTGAATAAGCAACACACAGCAGACACAATGGGCCTCCTTCATATTCTGTTAGATGGAGCAGTGCACATCCAGCTGCCTCAGATTACAGGCGGTGAAGGGTTAAAATATTAATCAGAGCATCAGGTTGCGGCCAACGCGGGTCATTCTGGATGATGAGATTAAAATCATTTCCTCAGTGAAACATGCACCTTAAAAAGGAGCATTTAGGGTCTTTCTATGATAAATGCTAATGCGAGTGTGCTAGTAAATATGTTGCCATGATCATTTTGTCCAGGTGGAGGAGGGCAGCGCTGCAGCAGCAGTCCGTCTTCAGGTTGGAGATGAGATGGTGAGCGTGAACACAGTTCCCCTCGGCGGCTCTCGGCAGGAGGCCATCTGCCTGGTGAAGAGCTCCCACAGGACTCTGACCCTGGTTGTCCGAAGGTACCGCACAATAGTGCACACCTCAGTTTGTTGTTAACTTTAGCATAATAGTCCTGAGATGATAAATGTTGTCAGCAAGTCAAAAATCTGAGCAGATACTTGCCAACATTTAGCAGTTAAGAAGTTTTTGTTAGACGGATGTCAGAAGAAATAGCGGTTTCAGATTAATAAGCACACAGTCATCAGGAGGTCAAAGGTCAAAGCCACAGCACCATGATAACAGAAGAACCTTGTATTTCTTTGACCCGACTCTAATGACATATAAAGTGTAGGAACATGTTGCTCACAAGAACGTTGTGTCCTAAAAATAATCATATCCCACCACATTCTTTTGCAAACATTTCTTTTATCAAGAGGGGGTTGGCTGAAGCAGACCCAGCCTGACAGCCTTACACATGGGCCTCTTGCTGCCTGTTTGCCCCCCGATGGTAAAACAAAAGCCAGTATTGTGGAGGCAGTTGAGCTCTAGCCAGCACAGTTATTTCAGAGTGCAGATAATGACTCGTAAATTACGCCGAGAGGAGCCCCCTCCCTCAAACCAACACCGGCGATCCTCAGAGACGGGAAGCCAAGTGCAAACTCGATATTTATTGTTTTTATTATTATCTGATATTTCATGTACTGATGCTTTGTCATCAGAAAGACTTAACTACTTTACTTTGGGCATGTTCAGCAGCATCAGGCACAAAATAAGTTGCTCCACCTGCTGCTGCTACTAACGATGTTCATTCAAACCAGGTGTTTTCAATCACTGTGTCTGGCTCTGATCACTGTCTGTTTGAGTAGTTTTTCAGCCGTCTGTGTAACAAAAAATTATGCAATTGCTTCTTAAAAGCTCTCTGTTACTACATGTGTCCCTGATGTCCTGTCAGAATAATATACTTACTGGCAAATGGCAACAGAGTCTTAAAGCTTGAATCCAATTACTAGCTGCAAAGCCACAGGCGTGGGCTAAGCTCAGCAGAGCAGGTTGAGTCAACAGGAGGTTAAGGTGGACTGATGCTGTTTCAACAACCTGCTGAAGTGGAAACACTTGAGCTGAGCAGGTTTAGAGAAAAAACACCAGGCTCCAGTGAAGAAGGGAAATTTTAAAACGTATCCCAGGAGCTCGTTGAGTCGCCATCAGACCTGCTTCAGTCCAGGCGTCCTCCCCTGTTTTCAGGAGGAGTGGTATAGTCCATGTTGCCTAGGTGAGTTGACACTGCTTAGTGGGATAGGCCATATCAGCAGAGCCCATTGTTTTCAGGGGCTTTGCCTGCTCCAACAAGCGCACAGAGTACGTGCTCCTGTCTGATTTTCTTTCCTCTCTATGGAAATGTTTGGCTTTTAGAAGATAAAGAGAAGATTTTCACTCCCAGGTACTTGTTCTTTTCATCTGCTCATGTCTCCTTTTGCTGCTGTTTCATCTCCTCTGATTCAATCATTTGGTTTCCTCGCAAGGTGGATTACATCAGGAAGCAGTGAATAGGTTTGAGATAATAGCAGTTTTTCATCTAGATGACGCATAAAGGTTGAGAGGCAGTGACACATTTCCCTAAAGGATCAGTTTTAAATTAAGAAAACAAAAACAACTGGCAAGGCATTTTTTCCTTAACTTCCCATGGATTTATTTCAAGGTGGACAAAAAAGATGGATGACGTTAGTGCAGGTAAACCGATGCTGTTAGTTAATCTAAGTCTGAGTGTAACAGGAAAATATGAGTGTTTTATGTCAGTGCCGTTACAGTTTACTGTTACCACAGAGTTCAGGTTAATGAGACATGGTGTTTTGCGCCCATGCTTACATTGATGGGGGGAAAAAAGAAAGACGGCTGCACAATCCTCTAAATGTGTTGTTTAGATAATGAAAATGTTTCATATTGAGTCAAAATAGGCTTGTTTTCTCAATCACCAAATCTGCCAATCACATCGCTTTTTAGATGTATGCAAATCAGTCACACATTAGTGTTGATGGAGGGACTTTTAAAGGCTGACATTTAGGGTATGCTCAAATGTTTTTAACATTTTGGACATAATACAAGTTACTGAGTTGGAGAAATCTGCTGTGTTACCTTGATGGCTAGCAGTCCTGTGCTGTTCCTAATTGCCTGTATATAAATGAAACAGTTTGGGGAATATGTTGTCTATCAGAGTATTGGCAGATAATAAATAAATGACAAGATGGCACAAGAAACAAAAATGCACCGTTTTCATTCTGTTGCTGAACAGACGGGATGTTCTTTAAACTGTTGTTCCAGATGTTGCTCATCTTCGTGTTTGCAGCTGGTCAAAGTTATTATTTTTCTCTACACATTAGATTACTCTCCTCTCTTTATTTTTTTATTTTTTTGTTGCCGGTGCAGGCAGTGACACACCGCTAAGCCCAGCTGTGATGATGCTGGCACTTTCTATTGTGCCGTTCTGTTTAGAGATCAGCGGGGCCAGATCGGCCCCACAGGCCGCTGCTCCTGACTGTTTGCGTTGCAATGCCGACAAGCTGGTGAATCAGCAAGATGTGTCACCACTGAGCTGTCTGATGGGAGCTGGAAATGAAAAGCAGGGAGTGATGGGAGTGATAGGTGAACCGGTCAGAGAAGTAAAGAGTGATAATGTCATTAGGGACGATGCTCTGTCCAATTTCATCCCTTAATATTTTGAAGACTTCTGAAGACTTATGTTTTGATGCTCAAATACATAAAATAGTTAAAACACGAACGATTTTAAGGATTTAAACCGCACACTTGTTTAAGTAGCAAAACCATATTTCAAGTTTACAGACGGAGGCTTTAAAATAACAACTTGGCAAACAGGCCATCATCCTAGTCCTGTAATAAATAACAGAGAGGGTCATATGAACAGTAACCTCCCTTCAAACACATGATTTGTATATCAAACTCTCGGAGATAGCCGCCGTTCCCCTCCTCGGTGGAGGAGTTATTTCATGGTAAAGGAGTCACTCGGTGTCTGCCTCCTCCCCCACTCTGCCTGACATTGGCTGGTATCTCTCAAAACAGACATGAGTCCGGGCCAAACATTCCTGTCTGTGATTTGTTCCCTGACAAGGTCACTGAAGTAGGTCTTCAACAGGAAAAAAGAAAAAAAGAAACGATAGAATATGATGCAGAGGTGTCAGAGGATGGGGCAACATGGAGTACTGGCATGAGTGTTCATGTGGTGGTTCAGAGGTCAGGTATTCCCTAAAGTCTCGTTAACTGGATTTTAACCAACAAACTAATTACTAGAAGTTCTTAACGGCCTTAACTCATGAGCATCTACTATAACTTAACGCTTTTTAACTCACTCACTGGTTAATTTTTCCCAGCAGCCTCAGCAAAACTCTGCAGAGCCATCCACTTACAGCCCAAACACTAGATTACAGCAAGGACGCCGGACAGGACAATAACTCCTCCCCCTTGTCTCAAATCCCCCTTTATAATCCCCAAGGAAATCTCTTCTGCAGCGCAAGGAGTGTGTTTGTGTGTTCATACAGGGAGGAGGAGGAGGAATGCAAAGGCTCCTCAGTCATGGAACTGCCAGATTCCTCTGAGCGCCTGCGTTTGTCAGACTGGGAGTAGTCAGAGTGTGACTTTTTTTTTTTTTATCCTGAAGTGTTTTTGAAAGAGTTTGTGGAGTGGAAGTGTCCTTATTGAACCAGAACAGTCATGCAGAGCAGAGACAGCTAACGTACACAAACAGAAAACTGTCTCAGGTCTTTGGTAAGTTTTGCTTGTTGCATTAATGCATACCAAATCAAGTCAGTCATCATTACACCACATCATCTTTTATTCTTCTTTCCTCAAAATGAGTAAATCTGTCAGTTATCTTATGTCAGCCTGTATGCAAACATATCGAATGGTAAACAAGTTTATATTGCCCTTTCTTAAAAGAGGGAATCCATCATGTTATTACTGTACTATGATATTTTTTCATCTCTTGTGATCTCCCAGTAGAGTAAAGATTTCCCTGCAGAGGTTGTTCAGAATGCTAGATCTTATTCTTTGAGGATGTGTAAAAGACAAGATGAGCTTCTTAACGTGTCGTCTTTTTGTTTCCCTCTCCTAATGTCTGTTCTCTTTTTTTACCAAATTACACACCCAATGACGGCTGTACTAGTGCTGAACTAGGTCAGCTGTGTTTCAGTTTCATGTTTAGTTTTTTGTTTTTTTTCTTCAAAGAACAGAGTCTGGCTCATATTTCCTAGGAGGCAAACGGTGGCGTCTCCTCCCCTGTAGAATATCTGTGACAGAGCAGCTGTATCCCCTGACAATAGACCCTCAGCGCTTTACAAAAAGGGACATTTGCATTTTCATTGTGCAGGAGCTTGTTTGGAGGCAATGCAACTCTCACTTTGTGTGTCACATCGGGCAGAGGGTGCATCCATGAAAGAAAAATACTTGTTTATCAGCTTTAAAGCTTTTTATTAGGAAATCTTCGGTTTCCACCTTAAACTGTATTTAGAATTGGTTAAAATCACTTATAGTTTAGCTATAGTTTGACGCCCAAGATGGAGCTGTAAATAAATAGTTTTTTGTGTGTGCCCAACCTTTTGACTCGTACTTTGTGCAGTATCTATTTACTCTTACTCAATGATAGCTTAGGTCTGTGCTGTGAGATTTCCTTTTCTTTTCTCCTGGGTAACTTAAAAACGGTACAGCAGCAAAATAATAGTAACAAGTAGCTGCTGGTTGTACTAAAATACTTTTGCTTACCTTTTTTCCGCTATTATTTATTAATTGAATGTGTTGTTTTTCTTATTTGACTTTTGGGGGAGTTGGAGGTAATGCAGTTAAAATGCCTTGACAAGATTAGTGCCACATATTTCTACAGTCACTGGAGAGATTATGTGCAACAAACCAGAGCCAGGTGAAATATTGAAAGTAGATAGAGGGTGTCACTCTTTCTTTATTCCATCACAGCAACTGGGAGACTCTCAGACTTCTGGGTGATGGCCAATATAGATGTCTCAGATGAAGAGAGGGTACGACGTGGAGGGAAAATACCTCCCTGCATTCCTTTGTTGAAAGAATGTAGCATCTCCATCGTGGCTTGGCGGGGTTAAAGTTTCGGTCAGGGCAGGTAAACTCTCCTCTGGTCCAGATATTTCACCTCTGCCCGACATCTGAACTTGGACAATTTGGATAACAGCTACACCAAATGAACAGCATTTTATTGACTCATAATTACCAGTCTCAGAATAGTTTGAGATTCTTGTAGTACATTAAAGGTTCTGTCTCTTTTATTTCTTTCACTATACATGTATTTTTCTAAGAAGGGTCTGCTGGTTGGAGGGCGGATTTGTGTAATTTCTCTAAGAGCTATAAGCGACTAAGCTCTGTCGTGATCATATGGCTGTGACACATCTACTTCCCTCTCTTATGGTTGTTGAAAGCTCTTCAACTTAAGAGAGGCATCAGGTCTCAGTGACAATGAAGTGTGTTCTTTTGCAAGGCATATGGATTTGCTCAGGCTTTCTGTTTTCCTTTTCCAGATTTAAGTTAAATTTCATCTTGTCTGTTTTGTTATCATTTACATGTCCTCCGCCTTTTCCTCTTTCCCCCGTTCTTGACTCGCTGCCCCTCAGGGCTAAAATGGTTGATGTTGTATCACCACGTACAATGCCATCTGAAAATGAAGTTCATGTGGCAAGGAGCTTTCTCACCAAGATTTTGCGAAGCTCCATGAGGTACCATCACGTAGCTTGCTACGTCTTGTTGTGTTTACTGGTAGTTTTTGGTGAATCTAAGTGATTTTTGGTCATTGAGTTTGTACATTGTTCTGTATGTTGCTGGTAGTATTTCAGTGTGTGGTGCTAGTTGTCCAAATATCCTTTAGTTGTAATTATTGTCTGTCCTGTGATGTTCAGCCTCCTCCTTGTTTTTAGTTTTTAGCATTTTTAAATTAATATGTATCATCTATTGAAAATCTGTATTTCTTTTCCTTTGCATCATGTCCTACAGGAAGAACCGCTTTAAGGGGTATGTGCAAGTTTAATTTGAGCAAAATTAAACGCTAATGTTATTAGTTTACATTCAACTATGGACAATAAATAAATTTTCAGGCCAGGAGACCGTGGTGGTGCCCTGCTTGTTACATGAATAAACTGAACTGCAAAATTGCTGCCATTTGTCTTCTTAGAGAATTTGTAAAATGCCAAAGAAGCTGAACTGTCACATACTCCCTGTTTGTGTCAAGCTTTCTGTTGCTTCTCTGCTTTGCAGGAAAAATGATCCAGGCTCACGGCCCCATTCCTGGCACTCGTCCAAGCTGACAGAAGAGGAGTCTGAGGCTACCCCAGCACCAGTCTGGCAGACAAAACATGAAACAAGGTGAGCTTTTTAGGTTTTGTTTCTCTCTGCGTTGAACTAAGCAGATAATATTGTCATCAAATTCAAGAAATATTTATTTATTAACACTCCAGGCCCAAGGAGTCATCCACTAAAGGGGATCAGCACCAGCTAACGTGTCAGATCAACTCAGTCAACAACATGGAGAGACTAGAGCATCCCTCCCATCCCTACCCACCTGCTCGCATTTCCCCCACTAAATACATCAGCAGTGCTGAGCCGCTCTGTGGACCAGGAGGCAAAAGAGACTCTGGGTTCAGTTGTTTCTCTAGTGGCTCCAGCCCTCCTGTTCAAGACCCTTCCACATCTAGTAGGAAGAGTACCAACACTGAAAATATTTTCTTCAAGGGGCTTCAGAGTGAAGGAACTCAGCAAACTGAGCGACCCAAGTACCTGCAGCCAACGCTGGGGAGTGGAGGCTGGGAAGGGTCAAGGGCAGAGGACCAGCCTTCAACTCGGGTCACTGTGGCAGGAAAACCTAACATGGGCCCAGTGTGGCAGGTGCCAGAGAAGAAAAAGTCCCAGTCTCCTCCTCCCCCTCCTCCTCCTTTGCGAAGTGACAGCTTTGCAGCCACAAAGGTGTTTCCTTATTCTGAAGGGCCCAGTGGTTCAGTAAAGAGCCATGGAAGATCTGTTGAAAAACTGTCAGATAACAGCAACCAGAATGGTCTCAGATCTCTCCAGGAGAAACCCTCGGAGGCCAGACATGGCTTGAACCATTTGCCCACCAAAGAGCTCCTCCATCCTAATACAGCTGCAGACTACAACCACAACCAGCTGCACCCCAGCAAACTGTTCTCCTTATCCAGCAACGATATCAGACAGTCTCATTACACCCAACCACCTGCACACCAGAGGCAATACAGTGACGAAAGCCCTTTTTACCTACAGACCAAAACAACTCCTCCAACCAAGACTCAAAGTGTAGGAAGCTACTATCGCAGCCTGCAGGAGCTGCCCACAAATGCATTAAGCCGCAAACAAATGAGGCACTCCACAGCATCTATGACAAGTTCTGCTGTAAACCCAAACCTCGAAAGCGGCGTGTACAACAGGTACTGGCAAGGCCTGGCAAGTAAACATTCAGTCCAAGCCGTTGAGCACAAGGCCAGGCTGGGAAAAGCAGAGGGCTGGAGGGGGGAAACAGAGAAGCACCAATGGTTAAATAGCAATGAAGCAAGCTTCCCAAGTTCCTGCAAGACGAGTGTGAAGGCAAAGTATTCTCTACCTCAGTCTCAGATACCTTACAGTGCAAATAAGGAGCGCAATGGCTATTCCCATTTGGGGAATGGTCTACACTACAACCACCAGACCTCCGAATTTTCTGTTCAAAGCCGTAGCCCAGAGGATGCGGCAAAGAGAGGAGATGGACAAGCTAGTGATGTGAAAAGACACTTTTCAACGCATCAAAATAATGATCATAAAGTCAGTCTTTTAAAGCATCAAGACCCCTGGGTACCTCAAGAAGACCATCGAATATCGCCTCTGAAAACCCCACTTCTCCATTCCCTGACACAGGAGAGTAGGAGTCTAGTTGAGAAACAGCCAGCAGCTACCAATAGTGTCATGTCTTCCCAAGATACCGGTGACACCACACCTACCAGCAGTGGAAAAGCAAATCGACGCAGTGATCGCTACGCCACAACCCTCCGCAAAGAGATCCAACAGAAGCGAGCCCAGCTGCAAAAGAGCCGCAGTGCTGCAACCCTGACTTGTGAAGCAGAGGATGAAGAAGCAGAAGAGTGGAGATCCATGGAGACTTCTACGTCCTCTGGTGTCTCCTTCACAAACACCTACAAGGACCACTTAAAAGAGGCACAGGCCCGTGTCCTCCAGGCCACCTCCTTCCAGAGGCGAGACTTGGGACCTGAGGGTCCCATACCTAAAACCTCCAATGGACGCATTAGAGGACGTAAGCGGCTCCACCTAGCAAAGAGGACACACTCTTTTTCAGAGCCTGACAAGATAGACAAAGTGGGAGTTGAGGGAGAGTCTCAAACGGGCTCATTTGGGGAGCGGAGGAAGTTTTTCGAGACCAAACCAAACTTTTCCAGGCCTGTGCTTATTTTAGGTCAGAGTACAAACTCGAACACGGACCTCGAAGATGCGGACAAATCCAAAGAGAAAACTCCTTCTAGTGATTCTGAGAAGGCTCATTCAATCGTAGACCCCCACCACCTCAGTCCTGGGAATAAGGAATTGCTGGAGCAGCAGAGGCTTGGGACGTTTGCAGAGTACCAGGCCACATGGGACAAGCAGAAGAAGTCATCAGAAGCCAAGACACAAGGGAGATACCACTCGGCAGAGAACATCTTAGATGCAGGTGCTGAGAAGGCCGTCTGCATCCATGAAAGATCCAGATCTTCTCCTTCTGCTGACTTCTACACACAGGTGACCAAGATTATGTGAATTCCTATACTTCAGAATGACTAGAAAAGTCACTTAAACGTTTTGTGATTTGCTGACATTAGTTGAAAAGTGTTTGAGTTATTTTAAGTAAGTTAAAAGAACCCAGTATTGCACTCTCTTTCTGTCTTTGCTAAAATAATCCCTAAACTTAACTTTTCTTTTGCAGAATATCCCCTCTCCATGGAGAGACCCTCAAGCACATGAGAGCAGTTTAACCACGAGGTGAGGTTAATATTTAGTTTTGTTTGTACTCTGCATTATAAAAACTGCATACTGGATCAAATGTATAGCAGAATTGTATTTTATTTTATTTAGTTTTATGTGGAATGTGCTTGATCTGTGGCATTTCAATACAAAAGGAGAATAGGTCTCGGTTTCTCTCCTTTATAAAGGAGATAGCAGATTTACAAAAGTGTCTGTAGGGGAAGAGTGTATCAGTTTATGCCTAAACTGCAGCTGACAAAGGACACATCTCTTGCCTACGTGATCAGTGTCTTTGCTAAATGTTGAAATGAATGCACAGCGTTTGCTCCTTTGTTGATGTGCTGTCGTCTGCACAAGGTGGGACATTAATACCTTTCGAGAAAAGCTGATCCTCATCTTTCAGCAGGCTTTAGAATAAGAATAGCTTAAGTGTTACCCAAATTCTTCCATTCTAGTGTTACTATGCACTTATGTAGTTATGTTTCCAGGCTTTTTAACCACTGAAATCTGAGGGCAGGTGTTCTGACAGGTTTACTGTACATTGACTGCAGCTGAGTTCTTACATTAATAGATGTTATGACGTAATACTACTGTATTATATGTAATTGAAAAAAAAATACTCAAAAAATACTTTTACTGTTATTACTTTAAGTCGCACATTGCTTTATCTCTGACTTGACTCAAATGTAATGCAACCTGTGTTTGGTTTTCACACTCATGTCTTGAGTTTCCTGAAATGTAACACCCTCTCTCTGACCAGGCGACACACCTCTAAAGCTTCTAAGTCTCCAAGTTAACAGACAGAGTATCTATTAGTGTCATTCAAGTACAACAATCAGACACGTTGAACATCATCTGCCAGATTTGATTAAACCACATCTTAGACTAGGAAAATTACTGATGACACATGTTTATGTCCAGTTTTTATCCAGTATCAGCACAAAAACAGATAGTACTCTGAACATATACCAGAAACACACACAATCTGTTCGTTACTGTCAGCGTGTTGGTGAGCCTGTAATAAATGTCACTCTATTCTTTCAAAATCAGTGACAACAAACAAGTACAGACATCTCGTACTTTAAACAGAGCTGCACAAAAGGAACACTTCAAACGTTTGCTAACTTCGTATCTAAGAATAATAAAAACCAGGTCCTGATGACATTTGTCTTTTATTTTGACCTCCAGAGTGAAGACGGAGAGCAGGCTGCGACACGAGCCTGACCCCATCCCACAGCTGGTCTCGTCAGTACCCAGAAACGAGGGCCTTGTCCCAGGCCTTCCTGACCACAGGACCAAATTAGACACTGCAAATCCCTCGCTCACTACACTCTCCTCTGGCCCTTGCAGCCTCAGCCCGAGCATTGGGTCTGAGGAACCAGCCGAGCCTCCACAAACCAAGAGCCTCCTGCCACCACCCAGGTCCCATTTAGGCCTAGAAACCACATCCTCCTCCCAGGAATTCCTCACTGGCGCCCAGACAGAGCCGGCAGCACTCCAGCCTCTGTCCAGCTCTAGTTCTGACACCCAGCGCCATGCTGCTGCCCAGGTCTCGTCCACTGGCTCCACCCCAGCTAGCTCCCCTCGCCTCAGCAGGACGCCTGGACCAGACGTGAGTGAAGGGGGTGTAGAAAAAGAGGAGAAGGAGCCACTGCCACCACCTTCTTCTTCTTCTTCCCCTTCATTCTCTTCCTGGACAGCTGCTCTATCTCTTCCCACGACGGATCGAGTGCGGTCTCCTTCACCCCAGTTTGCGCCGTTAAGGCTGACCGACAAACCGCCAACCGTGTCCATGCAAGATGACTCACTGTTCAGGTAAGAGGCTTAGCCGGAGTTTCAGGTCTCTTCACTACCCCTTGTTATGTAAAGCTTCTGTTCTGTTGTAGTAGTAGCAGCTTCGGGTAAATGCTCAGGAGAAAAGTTAAGGAAGCAGTGCAGAAAGAAAAAGCTAAGTAATGATCAGACTTATACAGAAGACTTCAAATAACAACAGGTTGGGTTGACCTGTAAAAATAAACATGTGTAACGGAAATAAGTCGTTCTTTCTTGCTTATAAAACTCATCCAGCAGCTGAAAGTATTAAAAATGTAAAATGTGCCCACACAACAGAAAAGAAGATCAGATTTTAATCATGCTTGTAGTTAATTTCCTATGCGGTCTGAGACAAATCAAACTGAAGGCTGTAATTTTGTTGAAGCCACATCGCTGCTGTGACCTTTTGAGTTTTGTTGCAGTTCAACTGTATTCTCATCCTTTAATTAGAAACTCTGTCTACTACTGTATGTAGCTTGGATGTTTACTAAAAAACATCCTTGTTCCATTTTTTATTTATAATGTACAATTAGAAAGTTGTGAAAACTTCTACTTTTGATTCTGAGATTTGTTTCTTATCCAGGTCAGAAACTGAATCCACTCCCCCAGCAGTGATGGATGTGAGCAGTCCAGTGAGGAAAGTCCCTGTGAGGATCATCCATGCTGAGAGCAGCTTTGAGCGGCAAGGGCGAGCCTATCTCCCTCAGAGCAACGAGACCTGCAACGTCTTCGAGCCACCGCCTCATATCCCCTCCCTGGGCACTGCAGAGTTCCCAGCCTCATCCCTGTTCAGTGCTTACACCCGCCAGGAAACACAGGACACGGGACAGGCGTCAACATCAGCCCAAGAGACGGTCCCCGAGTCCTGCTCAGGAGCTGCCCTACGCTCAGAAGAGGATGCTAAGAGAGAGGAGCTGGCAAGAGACATCATGGGTAAAGACAAGTCGCTGGTGGATATACTTGACCAGAGTGGGAGGAGGACCACCATGGACCTGATGGAGGGACTCTTCCCCTCAGAGGAGCAGATCCTGGAGGGAGCCCAGCAACGCAGGAGGGCCTCTGCTGGCTCCCGGCTGCCCACCTCATCTCCTAGGAGCGCAGAAAGGTGGGACATTTAAACATTACAGCTGTTATGAAATAACTTTTTATTAAACGAGGAGTGCAAGAACA
This sequence comes from Chelon auratus, assembly GCA_030220025.1. Classification (NCBI taxonomy): domain Eukaryota; kingdom Metazoa; phylum Chordata; class Actinopteri; order Mugiliformes; family Mugilidae; genus Chelon; species Chelon auratus. Next base: position 3,558 of record JASGAT010327690.1, on the reverse strand, counting down.
AAGGGTTTAGATTTGGTTACCGTTCAGTCCAGCTTCAGGATCCATCTCTCAGTCTGCCCTCTTGTGGAATTGTCAGATGTTGCAGTTATGTTTTTATTTGCTGGTTGGAAATTTTAAAATACTTTAACCCCTTTCCAGGATTTAAGAAGATTTGCAAGACTAAAATGCACATTTTTAGTAATACTTGTTTTAAATATTTATGATTTAGCATATTGAATATTTGGGGAATCGGGTTAGATAGAGATTAGATTAGAGTTAGATTAGAGTTCAAGGAAGTAAGACCGCGATGAGAGTAGGATTTTGAGACATCGCCAGTATCCGTTTCCTACCTTTGTGTTTACCTGGGTTTGTTTGTGTGTCAGGAGGGAGGAGGAGGAGGTGTCTGTATCAGCAGCAGCATCCCTGGTCCCCAGTTCCTCCTACTACAACACATCAGCTCCCAAAGCCGAGCTCCTTATAAAGATGAAGGACATGCAGCAGCTGCTGGAGGAGCAAGACTCTGAAGATGAGCTGGACGTTGACCTTGCCAGTAAAAAGGTGTGACATATATGCAATGTGTTATTATCATATTTTACTGCATGTAGGCTTCTTACTAATCTCAGTTTTAAATGCCTTCTTCCTCCTCTGCAGCAAGAGCTGATCTCCAGCTTGGCGAGGAAGCTGGAGGTACTGCGGGAGGCACGGCAGAGCCTGCAGGAGGACGTGGAGGACAATGAGGCCCTGGGTCGCGAGGTGGAGGCCACTGTGCAGCGCCTCTGTCAGCCCAATCAGCTCGACAAGTTCCGCATGTTTGTGGGCGACCTGGACAAGGTGGTGAGTCTGCTGCTGTCGCTGTCGGGACGGCTCGCCCGGGTGGAGAACGCTCTCAACAGCCTGGAGGATGAAGCGCCCCCAGAGGAGAAGGTAACGGCCCTGGACACATGAACTCAGATCTTTAATTCAGCCATAACAGTTGTTGCAGTAAAACTTAATTAAAATACTACATTTATCTAGATAGATGATGTTTATGCTGTCCTCCTCATATACTTATTAATAAATTATATTTGTCCTCTGTCAGCGAACTTTGACAGAGAAACGCAAGCTTCTTATGCGGCAGCATGAAGATGCCAAGGAGCTGAAGGAGAATCTGGACCGTCGGGAGCGTCTGGTGTCCAGCATTATGGAGGCCCACCTGGACACAGAGAGCCTGGACGACTACAGACATTTTGTTAAAATGAAGTCTGCCCTTATCATTGAGCAGCGCAAGTTGGAAGACAAGGTCAAGCTGGGTGAGGAGCAGCTGAAGTGCCTGGTGGACAGTCTGCCGCTGGAGCAGAGGCCACTGCTCTGATACCTAAAAAAGATCTGGGTCTGGATAAAGATTGAAGCACCAGTAAGTTTGTGGATAATTTGAAGTTAAGACATGTAGCATTTTTAATGGTTTTTAATGTTTATGTGCTTAGAAAATGTCAGACGTCTATCTAACGCCGGTGGTATTGCTGTTGTCCATCAAAATTAATGCAGTGAATGCATTTCTCATGTAGCTTTACAACCAAACACTTCTTGGAACGGAGCATCCTCGAGAACTCAGTTACACTAACATGATGTTTTTATTTGTAATTAAGGATGAATTATTATGCCACAGTTTAAAGAATTTTTCCCAGAACATAAAAGACTGAAAAGGAGACAAAAGGCTGAAAGACGAGGTACTTAAAACATGACAGGTACATGACACCCATCTTTTTAGGTAAAGTTCCTCAGTACAGTGTAAATAGGCTGTTAGATGCTAGCAGCCACCTCTCTCTAAGTATCTATTAGTATCCCAAAGACAAGGTATTATAGTGTACTGATATTCAGACACATGGACGTTGTAATACATAAAGATTTATGTATTGAGTATTAAATGCTAATAGTGCTTATAGTGACCAGCATTTTATTTGTGTTGGAACAGGTCACGGTTGGAAGCCTTTCTAACTTTGTATAGATGTCTGAGAGTTGTATGATGAGTTTTCTCTCCTGCTGAATGTGACTGGGTTTGTATTTAATTATCAGTGTGTGTGTGTTTTTAGTAATTTATTGTAGCCTCTTTGAAAACATATATGGAGAAAGGTGAAGTGTTAATTTAATTTCACTCATGATACTTTGTTTTCTAAGAAAATTAAATGAAGAATTTAAGTCCAAAATGACAAAAACAACATAGATCATCTAGTTTTAAATGTTATCACCTTGTCAAACAAGATATGAAGTAATTGTTCTTGCTTTTAATACAAACCATTCTTCCTTTCCTGTAGGGTGTTATTCTAAAAGAGCAGAAGTCTCATTTTAGAGTGTAACTCTTTAATTTATGCTAGAATAAGAGGTGGACTTGACAATGACTGGATTTTTTTCTCATAAAGACAATGCTGACTTCTTCCAGCAGTAAAAATGTTGAGCCTGCTTGTTTTCTACACAATAATACACTGCTAAAATATGCTGGATGATTTGTTTTTAATCTCAGAGGTTTTCATTCACACGTGGTACTTTTAGCTGAGATTTCAATTCAGAAATGCAGATGGTATTTTCTGCTATCACAGTTGGTACTCTCTGCTTTGGTCCTTTCAGGAGACTCTTCACATAATATGTATCTGAAGATGTGCCTATTGTAGCCTCCCACATTTATGGATGTGGGTGCAGCCCACACTTCATAAATGCAGTGAGATCTTTTCATCAACTTAAAGGCAATAAAAAAAACAAACATTAACCTGAGAAATTTGGTTTTGTGTTTTATTTCTGACAAGGGTACCTGCAACTCTAAAAGCAATACATTATGATTCTTTAAAAATAAATGTAAGCCTTAGATCGCATTTAACTTGCTATCAGAAGAAGAATGGTCTTATTTTTGTGTTGATTACTAGAAATTTTATACAGGTGAGAAGTGCTGACAAACGTGATTCCACTTCATATGTGGATATATTCATGCAGACTCCTTTTATACTCATCATAATGCAATAAAATTTATTATATTATTTATTCTTATTTATATCACCACGTTGTTTTTGTGTGTGTGTCTCAGACCAGTGTTGGGAAGGAAAACATGATCTCATTTTTGACCTTTGAACCAACCAAGTACTACAGCAGTTACTGTTTGTTTTGGTTGGGCAGAGCTGGATCAGAAAGAGTCACCCTGGGGGAGATTGTATTTCAGGGAACACATTTGTTCCAATTTACATCTAGGTATTGGTGTCAGGATTTCTTAACCTCTGAGTTTGTACGTGTATGGCATCTTTTTGCCAGATCTTTCACAATCCCGAAACCTTCGCTTTCTGGTTCTTTACAATGTCTTGTGACGTATTTTCTTCCGAAGCTCAGTTCACTGATAAAAATGCGGTCTCTCTTTTATACCTCTGTACTAGGACATTTTATAGCCCAGATTTTTATTGCTCTGTTGTGTAAGTATCTTTCTTTTCTTTCCTTTAGACTGCACCTTTACTACACAGAATGCTTTCACAGAGTGTTAGGTTTACTCAAGTTCCTGGATAGATGAAGAAGTGGCAAAATGTGGAAGGGGTGTAATTGAAATAAACCAGAAGCAAAGTCATA
>JASGAT010327667.1:0-15286 GCA_030220025.1 Chelon auratus | reverse complement strand
ATCTTTAGTTACTTAAAAATAACTAAAATTTCAAAGTAACTAAAAAGTAACTAAAATTAGGCGTAACTAAAAAGTAACAAAAATTTCAAAGTAACTGAAAAAGTAACTGTAACAACCTTTAACAATTCTATTTTAGGTACATTTTTTTTTCGGTGTTCATTTTCCCTACCACCTTAATTTGACTTTAACGCCGTCCTCTTTCCAATCAAAACGCCTCCAAAAGCCAAACCTCCTATACTGCCATGGTGTAACTTAGAGGCGCAGTCATGTGTTTCATCTTGCCTAACTGCTTTACTTACCTCTTCTATTCCATCCAGCCTCTCTGACTTTACAAATAATCAAGTGGTTCACTCCACACTTAAAATTGGTATCAATTTAGGAGGCACTTTAAATTTAAGTCAGCATCTACTTTAGCTGCCTTGCTGAAGAATCATTTATTTCGACCTGTGTTGACAGATTCAACCTTTTTTGCATGGCACAATAAAGGCCTGAAATGTTTTGAAGTCCTTTATAAGGATGGTATCTTTTGTAGCTTTGGGGAAACTTAACCAACAAATGACTAATTTATTACATTTTTCAAGCTACAACTCTCTGGACGCTCTCTGATAGTTTTGTCCTCCTTGAATATCACTGACTTTGTATATAGTGCACAGAGGCGGCAGGATGAGTTTACAATCTTAGCTTTTGTGTTATTATTTGAGTTTGAGCACCACCACCTTGTGGCACCTCAGAGCAGTTACAGCGCCGGGAATGTGCCTTAAATACAGTATATATTGTAATGAAGACGGTGCGGATGTGAAAGGGCAGGGAATATTTAGAGATGAATGCGATTGTTGGGTTGAATTGGTTGTATTCCTTCTAAAAAAGGAATACAAAAAAAGGTTGGTGATCTCTAATTGAAGCGATTGTTCGATTACATATGAATACAGAAACCAGAAATAACACCACTCTGACGAATCCATTTGTAAACAAATATTTATCACATGTTATCAATAGGTTCCCTTGTACAGAAAAACTTTAAGCATGCTTCAAAAATGCTTCAAAAAACGATGCTTGCAGACAGAAAGGAATCAAAAGACGTCCGACGCTTCCTAATAACAGACAAAAATGGCAATAAATACAAAAAAACCCACATCAAAGCTCAAAAGGTCTCAAAATACGATAATAGAATTTGTGTTTCCGGACATTTAACCTCATTTAACGATCAGTTAGGCATTTTAAGGTGTGCTCATATTTGTTTTTCTTGCTGTAATTCTGCCTTCAAATGGAACTTATTGTTAAAACGTGAGTAGTTATGTACACAAAACGCTCAGATTGCCTGGAAGTCATGAGAACAACGATGGCTGTGCAACTTTTAAAAGCCTGCTGGCTCATGAGAGTGGTGTCAATCTTCTCATCCCGTTCTCATCAAGAAAGTGAATTAGGCTATTTTAGCGTTTAACTATGCCTAGTTCCCCCTCTGGCTCAGACGAAGCTGTCCCGGCTGAAGGTTTTTCCGGTCTTCGTGGTGACTCTGGTCGCTCTGCTCTTCCTGCCTTCGTAAAACAGCGGCGGGCCCAGAGTGACTCTGGAGGAGTTGGCCGGCATCATGTAGGTCCGCCTGGTACGGGCCGTGGCGTAAGAAGCTGGCCTCCTTGGCCTTTCTGAAGAGCTTATACAGTTGAAAGAGGAAAGTTATTTTACTACTTAAGCAGTTAGAGGTTTGAGATACAGAAACATTATATATTATATTATATTATATATTTACCTTGATGGCAGGCCTTCTTTTCCAGAGAAGTAACCCATCACCGCGCCTCCAGAGAGGAGAAGAACGGTGCCTCCAAAGCCAACGAAAACTCCCGCTCCAATTTCAAATCTGACCAGCAAACACGGAGGTACATCAGTCTGTCTTCTTTAAACGTCACATTGTTTTAGATCATGCTGCTTTAAAGGTACTCACTTCTGTTCCCTGAAACTTGGATCCAGGAATTCTCTTACGACTTTGTTGGTCCACCACGTGTAGGTGATCAAACCACAGCACCCTGCCAGAAATATCACACTGTAAACATCCCTCCTTTTTTATATATAAATAATTCGGGTTTAATGTAATAAAGTATTTAAATGTTTTTACCTGAAACCAGGTAGGTCATGGCGCCAGCGAAGGTCACCCTCGCGTTGGCGAGCTCCGACCCGCCTATTTTAGTGCATTTCATCCCTATGAGTGTGAGGACGCCTCCGAAGAAGCCAGTGATGACGGCACAGACGGCCAAGGCTCTGCAGACGTGCAGGTACGCTGCAAGACAACAGAGCCATGGTAAACAGTAAATACAATTCTCCAACTAAATGCGTTTAGCTTAGCACAAATATTGTATAAATGTTGGTATTTAGAAACAAGTTGAATGTCCTACTAGGAAGGGCGAGCATGGAGGGGTAGTCCTTGCAGTCGGACACGCCGGTGGTGTCCGAGATGCAGTCCCTCCACAGATTGGAGTAGTAGTTGGAGGTGGTCAGCACGATGCTGCCCACCTCGGAGAAGGTCCAGTACTCCGTGGGAAGAGTGGAACACACCAGGATCCAGCCGCACAGGCAGGTCACGAAGCAGCCGATCTCCATGTACATCACCACCGTCCTGTACTTCATGGTGAGTTCTGGTCCTCGAGGAAACGACAGAGCTGAGAAACTGGCAACCTCTCGCTGTGAGAAACTGGTCTGAGCTCTGGATGTTTGGCTTGTGTTTCGTCTTATCTTTTAGATAGTTTTGTCCAGTAAGCATCCTCGGTGTTCCCAGAAGGAGCAAGTTGCTGAATCATGCTACCGCTCTCGTTAACCCTTCCGCTTCCACGCTGTTCCCTCATTCTCTAATATGCCAAATATGAAAAAATAACAATTATCTAAATTGTTATTTACTGATTTTTACTGATTTACCCCTTATTGAAAAGTAAACTATGTACAGGATGTCAATTCCCTCAAACTTAAACTTTCTGGGGGATCCCAAAGACGACATTTATTCATCTTCTGTAACCTCTTGTCCTCTTGTTAAGGGTCGTGGGGTCTGCTGGAGCCTCACCAATTAACCTATCAAGCATTTCTTTGGACGGTGGAAGGAAGCCAGAGTCCTAAAGACAACATTTACGTCATTTTATTTTTGACAATGGTTTAACTCTGTAACTTGTCTGAGTTTAAAGATTTCAGAAAGATTCCAGGTGGCAGCACCTCCTTGCAAAAGTAATGACAGAAGGTGAAAACCATTCATTTTCAACAATTTATTTTTCATGAATGTATTGCTGATTTGGGTTAGGTCTTATAAACATATATTCCAGATAGTTTTAGTTTTGAGCCTCATTTTTTACAAATTAATACATAAAAAAGCAAAATTAAATGCATGCTTTTGGTGTTTTTTTTTTTTTAACTTCCTCAGGTTTTACATAAGCAGACGCTGTTTATTTAATGCATGTTACACAATGACAACAGAAGCCATCTTGTACGAAGAAGAAGAAACCCTTGACCTCTTTGACGACCTGTAAGTGTGTTTACTTCCCCGCATCGCCTCTCTGATTTCATCTTTCTCTCCGGCGGAGGGAACCGTGAAATGTCCGCTGGAGGGAGAACATCCAGTCAGAGACTTTTATCTCAAACCTTTTCAGAATTAAAATATGAAGCAAACGAACCTCGTGGGAGGGTTACGTCTCCATGCTGTGGCACAGTGAACTGTACAGCCAAGTAAAATGAGTAAACACCCCACTAGGCCGAGGTACAGGGGTGGTCCAATCTCATAGCTGAGGAGATAAAAAAAAAAAAATGGTTCTTTCATGTATTCTCATGTACTTGGGCTATTTAAAGACAACACATTACCTCAGCTTTGATGGATCTGCTTTGCTGTGTAAAAAAACTGCAACCACTCTATTTATATATAAACAGTAACCAGCCACGTCTGACGCGCCTGCATGAGGGAAAGTTGGTGACACAAGGAGGGGAACCGGTTAGTAGAGAGTTGTTGCTGCTCCTTACATAACAGCTGTTCGTACATGTAAACAAACTGCGGACTCACAGCCGACCACGTGGAAAGCACACGCCGCTATTAACGTCCTGTCTTTGCTCGCGCGGTCTCCCCCGACGCGCGTGCACTCCATCCCGAAAAATGTGAGGACTGCGCCGAGGACGCCGAGGCAGAGGCCCGCGAGCAGCAGGCCCCTGACTGCCTGGGTGTACTCTGGAAAAATCGAGTCGTAGCGTATAAAAAATAAATAGTCACGACCACGAGGGAGGTCGGTTGATTCTCATTATCAGACCCACCTTTGACCGTCCACAGCACCCCGAAGTCCACGCAGTTCACCAGAGCGGTGGAGTCCTCGTAGCAGTCCCTCCACAGGTTAGACCAGTACCAGGCTGCCTCCACCACAGAGGAACCCCCTTGACCCCCCAGTTGGGCCACCCTCCAGTAAGGAAACACACACGAAACGTGGAAACCCACAATTTTATTACAACCTAGAACCTCTGAGCATCTTACATGTCTTCATATTTTAACCCTTTGAAGCCTGACATGTAAAATAATACTCAGGTAATTCTATTATTTTGAAACTGAACCGTTATATACAAGTTAGAAAGGAAATTCATTACCATTTCCACACAGGATTATAGTTTTGTATCGTCTCTAATGCATTTTATTGTATTCCCTTTTTATATTTGTAGGAAAGAACAGTTTTAGTTCTTGCTCAGGCAAAAAAAAAAACAACTGTTACGTGGTTTCTAGTTTAATTTTCTTGCTCCTGCTTTAAACTACTTGCTTTTCCTTGTGTGTAATTTCCCTGTATTTCCTTTTTTTAGATTCACAAGATTGACGCCTCTGTTCAGACGCATATTTGCCTACCTCCAGTGGTCCATGGCAAGGGTGCAGCCCACCAAGCCCCAGCCCAGCAAGGAGAGCAGCAGGCCCAAAATCTGAGCCGGTCTCTTCCACATCCCTTCTTCGTTCTGGTAAAGATCTGTTAAACTTTAATACTGAGCTTCCTTGGACATTGTAGTGCCTTTACCTGCTGCTGCTGCTGCTGCTGCTGTCTGAGTGAAGCTAAATAACGGCAAAGACTCTGTTTACTGTCAACCAGACCTGATGGACCTGGTGTGTTTTTATTTGTTGTCTGAAAGGTTACAGGGCACACAGTTCTAGTAGGTTTAGAGATTTGTGAAAGAGTTTATTCATACAAAAGTGGGTTTTTATTCATTCAAAACATACAACTGATACAAGTCCTTCACTTATTGTTCAAATAAAAGAGTTTTTGATGAACGGTGTTGTCTCACTCCTCGAACTGCCCGACAGTGAGGATCCCGTCCGGCTGCTGCTTCTGCTGCTTCTGCCGCTGCCGCCGCCGCTCCTCGCCTCCGATAAAGCTGACAGGCTGGACCTCGACGAGAGGCCGGACACCGACCCGGATCCCGACTGGGACCCGGCGGACCTCGCAGACGGGCTGGTGCGCCCCGTCTTCGCCGACCGGCCCGATTTGGACGTGCGTCCGGATTTGGAGGAGATGTCAGACACGTCGGTGCGCGAGGACCGGGAGGACCGGGAGGACTGGGAGGACCGGGAGGACAGCTCGGACACCGACGAGAGTTTGGTCTTGGAGGTGATCTTTGACACTGTGGACAGAGCTGTGGTGGACTTGTTTTGCTCAGGGTCTGGAAGTGCTTGGATGTTGATTATCCTAAAAAGAAACAGAGAGAAACAGATGACAAACCTGCAGAATCTTAAGGTCAGAAGTCATGAGTCATGAGCCCTTCTACACTCTCATAGTTAGGCATGCAATCAGTCCACCATTTTGGTTCAGACTGAAATTTAATATCCATCTTGAATTGTAAAACGCTGGTGGGGTGAAGTGTAAAGATGAAAACTTGTGTTTAAAGAAAAAAAACACACAGTTGCTCAGCATCATCATGGCTGTGTGTACTCATAGCACCTTCTCGTGCCAAACTGATCCAAGTTTTTATTTATTTCTTCCTTTAAAGCTCATAAAACACCAGACCTCTCGTTGTTTACACCAGTAGCTGGAGGGTTATGCTGCACGCTGAGGAGTAAGTGCTCCCACAGTGAACATCTGCACACTCCCACCTCTCACCAAAGTCTCGTGGATAACAAGCCTCTCCGCTCGAGCTCAAGTGCAGCACTTTTATTGAGGAAGCGGGCCGCAGAGCTATTTATCTTCTTCCGCCGACATGTCACGTCGACGAGAACAACAACAACACGTGCCGGCACTCACGTGTCCTCTCCTCCGCAGAGCGGCGTGCACACCGACCACACGTAGAACAAACCGCCGGTCGCGTTAAAGGCCGAGCCCACCCAGCCCAGGAACAGGGGGGTGCCGAGGTCATACCTGTCGGCGCCGAACCAGAGACACTGTGAGATTTTAGTTCTTTTAAAAGCAGTTTTTTTTTTTTAAATAAGTTAAGAACGCACTTGAGTCCACTAAAGTCAGGGTTGAAATATTCCACCGAGACATACTGAGCGTAGACGGCGTACCCACTTGTGGACAGCATACCTGAAGAAAGAAGAAGAAGTTAACTTTACATGCTGATAACATAATGAGTATTTAGTACTATTTTCTCAGCTATACAAGTTCAAAGAAGCCAGAAAATAGTGTAATTTAATGATTTAAAGTAACTTTTACTAGTAGGAAAAGGCATTTACTCTCTATCAGCGGTTGCCAACTTGAGGGTCGGTGCCCCCAAAGAGGTCACAAGATCAATCAGAGCGGTCACAGCGTCATTTTTCAAGATTTTTATCAATCCTTTTGCAATCTTAAATGCTTTTTTTTAATACCTTCTGAGGTATAAAGCCTCAGAAACCAAACACATTTCTTCTTTGTTTGAATTGGTCAGGACAGGTCACGCATGCAACCGGACTCCTAAACCAGAACAGTCGTTTACCTGTGATCTATCTCATAAACCATCGAGTGTTCGGGCTATTATTTTAACTTCAAAGGCTAAACAGACCAAATGAAGCATATCAAATTGAAGCTGAGACACTTAATTGGACGATCTATCTATAAAAAAGCCACAAAAGTTATTAAAACTAGATATTTACCACTGATGATGTGGCACCATCCCCCTGCGTAGATCTTCTTGTACTTTGACCGGTCTTTTCCCCCAATGTAGGTGCACTCCATGCCCATCAGACTGAGTACGAACCCCAGCATGCCCAGGGAAAGACCCCCCATCAACAGGCCTCGCACAATCTGAATGCTGCCTGCGATCACACAGAAGGACGGAAAGACTTTTATGAAGCAGCGGACTGGATTCAGACTAGAAGAGCGGAGCTTAAAACACTAACGTACCCTCCACGGACCAGAGCACGGGGTAGTCGTAACAGTTGCTGACGGCCGTCGAATCCGTGAAACAGGATCTCCACAGGCTGGACCAGTACCAGGCCACCTTGATGATGGAGGAGCCCCCCATGCCCCCGATGGAGGTGATCTTCCAGCCTTCCATGGCCATAGTGCAGGCCACGAAGATCCAGCCCAGCACCGTCAAGAGGAACCCCCAGATCTGGACCACTCGGATCTTCATCTCTGAACGCTTTCCGTGAGTGGATCTCTATTTAGATTTCCGACTTGGAATTTCTCAAACTTAAATATTAATCCTTTACAATCTGTCACCCCGCAGTAGCTACGTTCATCCAGACCAACACTTTCTCAAACAGGTGTCAAGGTGGACTCCTACTCGGCTGCTCTTCTCTGGAAAAAAAAAAAAAAGGACAGGTACAAAGCAGAGGTGTAGTGTTGTTTTCCTGGTATTTCTGGAACTTGTGGGTGAGAGACAGCAGTCGCTCAGGTTCCCATGAGCCACAGCTTCTTGTCATGTTTGAATCTAGACTGAGAGTGCTCACCTCAGCACGCATCTCAGATTACTGGACATTTCATTCCCGTGTTGGAAACGCTTCATAAAGTCAGTGTTTTTGGATGGTTGGCCGTGATGTTTCACCGCAGACTCTACAGTTTAACACTAAATGATAAATGACACTGAAGAAATAAGAATTGATGCCTAATAAGGGGTTATGCAAGTCATTTTTTGTTGGTTAACATTTGGTGAACTAAAGGGAGACTAGATTAAGACAAATTGATCCTGACGTAGCCTAGATAGCTTCAGTTTTGGTCCCTCTTTTCGGGCTCCAACATCTTCACAGAGTCCCTGCCTCCTCTGTCGATATCTCTCAAGTTAATGTTTGTAGTCCAGTTGGAAAAAACTTTAACGGCGCTGGGAAAGAAGAGTTAAAGCGCGTCAGTAATGTTTCAAGTGTGTTACAGGCAAGATTCAACATCCCGGGCTGTGCAAAGTCACTTGAGGCTGACTCCGAAAGAGAGTCGTTTTTGTACCAGGCATGTTGACTTCTGTTGTAAAGTGGGACATTTTGACAAGATGGACTGTTCGATTTGGCCTCTAGTGGCAATAGGAGGAACTGCGGCAAGGGACTCGCTCATTGAGACGTTCTGATTTTGTTATATGCAGGAAGAATGGGATGTAACAATGTCTGAAGAATCCAGCTACCATGCAAGATAAAGTTCTCGTGACCAGAAACCTAAGCTTTATGTGTAAGAGTAGATTTAAACTGGGATTTTAACTTTAAACGTACTTATTTAACATGATAAATACAGCATCATAGATGTCCAGCTCTGTCCCAGTGTATATTTCTTCATCGCTGACCTTTACGCGTTCCTTGAAATATGCAATAACGCCGCAGCCAGGGCCTAAGCCGCTTGAAGCGTCGTTCTGAACGTCGCCTCGGGCTTTAGGCTGCGAGTTATTAGCAATTTTGCCCCGGACCTCGCTATGCTGTGGGTCCCGTAATGACAGCGTAGCGTCTTTGTGCCGTTCTAATTAGAGTTAAAGCTGAGGTAATGAGAGTTTCCAGGGAGCGATGAATGTTCTGTCGGCGGGGATGAAACAGCTCCTCTTTGTTCTTGGTCCTCTTGGATTATGACAAAGTTACTGGCAGAGATAAGGAGATATTGGAAACGCCGGAGGGCCTGGGGGACCTTGATTTGGTTGGTGCGGGTGGCTTAAATTAGCTTTAATTAGCATGACACTAAAAAAGAAACAAATAAAAGAAGAGAACATCAATAAATTTAATTAAACTGAAGCTGAAGGGACAGAGTCTGAACTACTGTGAAGATGGGTGACCCATTAAACGTGCTTTAACACTGCTCTCTGGTGGTGTGTCCGCAGAGATCCACCCTCCTGTTGCTGTCGAAACAACCCGTCAGAGCTCATCAAATATGTAAGTCGCCGGTTCACGATCACTGCTGCTTGCAGTGCCTTAAAACAAAGCAAACCCTTCTTGTAAGATCTTGTCAACGTTCTCGCATTTTTAAGAAACAGTCAGATTATTCAGGCCTGTGTAGTCGTGTCAGTGCTTCCCCTTAATTTGATTTTGCAAGAATAAAATGAACTAAACAGTCCAAAAAATAAACTTTTATTTGTGCATCAGAATGTAGAATTTAAATTTCTATACAGGTGGAATGCTAATTAAGTTGATTATACACAGAGATGCAACAGAAGCATGCAACAAACCTGTATGTGAAGTAAATTATTCTCAAATTCTTTGATTTCTCTACACTTTTTCTTAATAATTAATAAAGATTCAGGCTAGAAAGATGTGGTTTTAGCATCACCAAGTGCAGACGTTACACAACACAATGCCACCGTTCTGCAAAAGCCCCGGACACCTGACACTTGTTTACGGATGCGAGGCAGCGAAAAAGCACAGGGCAACTGCACCCTGCCAGCTGGTTCAAGTATCCCACCTCTGGGCCAAGCGTCGTTTTTTTTTTTTTTGTTTTTTTTCTTTTGCGTAACACAGCCCGGGGTTCCTATTGATAATAATTCCCAGGTGGAGATGGATGGCCGATAGGAGGGGTAGCCTCCGGTCGGGCTTTCCAGATCTGCACAGCCATCTCAGGGGTCAGACGTGACCTAGCGACCCTTGGAGATCACACCGGTCTTGACCAGGAAAAGTAGACCTTTATGCAATCATTGAGTCTCTATTTCCCGAGGAAGAATTGCATCACAGATACCCAAAGCAAAAGCTGATTTATCCTTATAATACAAACCGTTATAAAAATGCACGTTTATTCATATAACATGAGCCATAGCAGTAATCTCATGCTAAATGCTACTTGTAGTTAGCGTAATCAGTGTAATATGAGCTAGTTTTAATGGAAGAACTCTGACTCACTGGTTATGAAACCCAAATTTAATGTGTGCAGCTTGTTGAAGGTGACCGGAGAGTTTGAACATCACTCTGTGCCAAATTAAATTTCCTGCCCTAAAGGCAAAAAAAAGAAGCTTATCTTTTATTTATGAGCCATTGACAGGAAAGACCAAATAAGGAGACATATTTATTCAAAGAGGAATCATGCAACGTTAAGTCAATAGGATATGTAAACTGTCACACAAAGTATTTGTTTTTCCGGACCATTATTTTCTTTCGGTTCATTGATAGAGATCCTGTCCTTGTCTTTTACCGAGTCAGATTGAAATGGTCGCGATAAATTTCACACGTAGGCGTTCCTTCCAAACTGTGGCGGCGGCTCGCGCGGTTCCTTGCGCGCGCTGTCGGCCGCCTTGCTCTGCTTGTTGCGCGTTGTCGCAAAGGACGCGGCTCCACTGTACGAGTATTCAGCTCTGCAAAAAAATAAAAGAAACCGTGAAAAAGCATGCTAACATTTGCTAATAAGCACATTTTGCAAAAATTGCACAGCTCCCTTGCAAATGACAAAAAAATTGGCTGAACTTTTTATCCCTGCATATTTAGATGGAGGTAAAGGGATCACTGAAGTCTCAAATTTTCAGCTAGCCTGGCTAAAAATACACTTCAGTCATCAATTATTTGTTGTAGGACAACAAACAGATTAAATAATTACAGATTTTTATATGAAGAGTACTAAATTCTGCAAAACACATGTCTGTTTGTTTCACAAGGGCACATTCGCCGGTCAATAACAGAAAAATCTGACTTTCTTTGCCCATGTCAAGGTGACATTGACTCTCTTACATGACTGCAACAAAGAAAACATTCAGACGCAGCAACCAATCAAAATAATCAGACGACTTAGCCCGGTCCGTTGTGCAATTACGTGACAAGATGTTGAGTGAGATTACTGCATGCTTTGGACCGCATCGCAGTTAAAGTAATTATTTAAATCGCCTGATCGAGTTAGCAACCTCGGCGCGAGTCCATCCAAATCAGATTTACGCTAAATCTCATTTCGCCGATGACTGATGCGGGATCACGCCGCTAACGTAAAGCATGTCGGCGAAGCCAAACCGTTTACCTGATAGTGAAGCCTTCAGACAGGGAGAGGCAGAATATAAATCCTCCCAAGATGCACAGCACGGATCCAGCCCACCCAATGAAGAGAGCCGCTCCCAGCTCGAACCTGCAAAGGGGGAAAAATACAAGATTAACTGTAGAACATGACTTCTTTTCATCCAATTTAGATCTACTGTGTCTTTTTAATCCCAAATGCTTACTTCTGGGCAAAGAAGAGGGGGTCAAAGAAGTCAGATGTGATCCTGTGAGCATATATGGAGCATGCAGTCAAGCAGCAGAGGCCTGTGGAGGAGAAATGAGCAGATTACAAATCAAATGTAGTTCGAAGCAATGAATCCAGACACGGAGTAGTAGTTTGTTTTTGTTTTTTACCGCTGAGTATGAAGTGGAGGCCTGACAGGGCGGTGAGACGAGCCTTGGTGGTCTCCGAGCCTCCTATTTTTGTGCACTTCATCCCGACCAAGGCCAGGCTGGCGCCGAAGAAACCCAGACACACGGCGGCAATCATCAGGCCCCGACACACCTGGATGTAGGCTGCAATCAAGCATGAGAAGGACAATGAAGCCAGTGGCTCCAGATACAAGAAAGGATTCAAAGGAAATGTATTTACACTGATTTACACTTTACAATTGGCTGGTGGAGAATTTTGCAGCTAAATAATTTATGTCAGACCAAGATTATAGCTAAAAAGAGAGTGAATACCTAGCTGTTAAAGGGTGATGTGAATGGTGTGTTGGTGAGTTTTTTCCTCCTCTCCCTCCAAATGACAAAATATTGAAGGTCTGAACTGTAAAGCGTTAATTTTAAGGTTATCTTGGGAGTCTTTGGGGTCCTGGCCCTCAGGTTGGGAGCCGCTGCCTGTTACAATAGATAAGCACGGTGTGAGTAATGGGAAGTAATGGGAAGTGACCTCTGTGAGACTGCATGACTTTCTCAGATTGCTCCATTCGGTCACATTAGGAGGTCGTTTACTGAAATATGCCTCTTGTGGCCTTTAGCTTTAAATGCGGTGGTTGTTTGTGGCCTCAAGCCAGAGTCAGAAACGTATCCAGTTCCAAATGCATTTTTGACAATGGCGGTCATTCATCCAAAAACAACAGGTGCATCAAGTCGGATGGATATTCACAGATACCTAGCTCCTGACAAACGCACGTTAACGTAGCTGTGTTTCTGTCTCTGATACCAGAAAACCTGTTTGGTGGCCGTGAACTCACCATCCAGAGCCAGCATTGATGGAAAGTCCTTGCAGTTGGACACGCCGGTGGAATCGGTCACGCACGTCTTCCACAAATTGGACCAGAAAGTAGCTGTGGTGATGACCGTCCCATCCACAGAAGACACCTTCCAGTAGTCCGTGGGCAGAGTGGACGACACCAGGATCCACCCGGAGATGGTCAGGAGGAAGGCGACGATCTCCGTTGCCATGTTGCCCATTTTCCCTCTGGATTTGGACAGGTAAGAGAAAGGTAAGAAAAAGAGAGGACGTGGGAGGGCTTGGTCCAGGGGCAGAGCTTCTGCTTCTGCTTCACCCGCTCGGTCCGTGTCCAAGAAAGCAATATCGGCAGAGGCATGTTGCGTTTGAGCGCGCGGCGGTAGGCGGGGGGAGCCAGGATGCACGCACAAGTCATCACTCCTCACGGTGTTCATAGGGTCTGCAAGGGGATCTGCAGGGGACGGAAGTCTTTAATTGAAAGGATCTGAAAAGTTTTTGACAGAGTAGGGGGAAACATCAGATGGGGAACGGAGATAGGAGGGATTGCGTAGAGGAAAGGATGAATGAAATGGGTTATGTGTTCTTTTTTTTGTGTTTGAGGTTTGGATATTTAGCACCTTGTCACAATGCTGCATGGAAAGCGGACAGAACAGCTATTTATAATACAAATCGGCTCAGGTTTTACAGCGTTACAGCTCCATCAAGTGGTTGAAAGGAGGATGAATTGTACTTGTTGCTCTGTTCTCTGCTGAATGTCCAAACATCTTGCCTTTTTAAGATGAGCTAAAGTTCCACTTTATTCATTTTTAAACTCGGTGGCATTCACCACCAATAATTATCTAAATCTAGACATTGTTATTTACCTGTTTTTGTAGACATATCCCAATCTCTGGGTCTTAACCCCTTTTCACAAGACTGCCATGAAATTCTGTGATAGCGCTTGACCTGCAAACCTCACAGACCTGCAAGCATGGCTGCACACACTTAGCCTTGTTGAATGTTCAATAAGAAAGCTTTAAGACGGAGACAGAACACGGGGAGGTTTTAAATCCGCCAAAATCCTCCCCATTTGTGCTGGCAGTTACTTCATTTCTCTATGAAGGTGTTGTCTTACTGCCCACTACTGAAACGTGTTTGTTGGTCTTTCACTGTTCTCTGTGGTTTTTGTTTTTGTTTTTTTATTTAATTTTTTCATTTTTATCAGTCAAGCCCTGTGTCCTTAGTGATTAAGTTGACACGGCTCAGCTGTTACAGCAGGATGATGATGATTTAGTGGCTTCCGATGGCGCCTAGCTGCTATTTCAATAACGTGGTTGAACTTTGAGCTGAGGAGGGGGAGAGAGAGGATAACAAGCAGGAAAAATAATATTAGCATCAGTTTTAAAAGTGAGTGAAAAGGCTCACAAGTAAGAATATAACACAAAGACAGACACAAATTCAATCATTTTTGCTGACTTATTATATTCATAATCCTGACTGCCATGCTTTATCACAGGTTATTTGCAAGCAAGGGTTAGATCTGATCTATTTGTAGAGAAAGATTTCTTTCCAGAGCATGTATTTCTTTCCTCGTCCCTGATCTGTCTGATTGCGGGACGCTTCTCCGAGGACATCAAACGAGCACAGGTTCAGGTACACGGTCAGTTCCCATATCAAGCCTTCCAGGAAAAGCTATACCCAGGTGGTGTTAATGTCAGCAAACACCGGAGAGAAGGTGCTGAAAGCGCCGTTGCCGAACCTCTTGACAGTTGAAGCATCCATGTCGTATTTCCATGGGAGCGGTTGCCGGGCAATCTCAGAGGGGACTTTAATCCAGTAAACCTGCTAATGAAAGGGAGGCAGCTGGAACAGGTTGTTATCTGCGTTTACCTGCTCATGACATTGCATTAATACCACGGATGCGATCATCTGATAATCTTAACCTTTCCATCACCTGGAAAACTCAAATCACAGAGTTTTTTATTGTATAAGCAGCTACGTATTTTTATTTAGTAGTAAACACTAATTGTTAATTATAGTCAGTAATATTTACATGTAAGTAAATCAATTGGTCAACAAAGATGCAGATTTTAACCCGTTCAGCGGTGTACCCCAAAGCTCCATCCTAGGTCTTGTGTATTTTCATTAAACGTGCTTACACTGGGTGTACCGTATCGTAAATAAGTGAATATTAAGATATTTCTGATGTAGTCCAGTCCAAATCTGTCTCCATAATGGACTTGACCATGTTCACTACTATTTGTTTTAGCTTTGAACACATTTCTGCACATTATTTTTGCAGTAAAAATGAGCTGAAATGGAAGGAGGTGAGCAGCTCTCGGGGGGTTTGGCTCACCGAAGAAGAGAAAACAAAATTAAATGGACCTGACCTATCACGCGGCCGGGAAAGCATGGGAAAGGACTGTCGAGCTCCTGGAAATGAGGCTGCTTGTAATAATCTCCCGCTGAGTCAAACATCAACAGGAGGGGAAAAAAAGTGTGAGCGTACAGTCTGCTCTGTTATCATTTCATTGTCAGTGTGAGGATGATAGTTTAACTTTGTCCCATGTGATCGGGTTTTTTTTTTTTCTTTTTCCCCTCGAGTGTCCAAACGGGAGAAGGAGGGTGACGTGAGGTCAGGGCCGGGATTATAGGAGGAGGAGGAGATGTTTTAAGCTGCTCTGTTCTCTCTCTTTGGTCTTTCATGTCAGTCCAGGAAACACCTGTAGAGCGTCAGGGGCCGTCTCTCATCTACAGCCTCCTCTTTATTTATAGGATATCCTCTTTTTGTCCCCGGC
>JASGAT010327645.1:0-15045 GCA_030220025.1 Chelon auratus | reverse complement strand
GAAAGCTGTCATGATAAACACAAAATGAGTTTGAACTTTTGGGGAAATCTGCTGATGTGTTCAAGGTCGGCCTAAAAAGTCTGCATAAGGTTCAGGATGATGCATAATAACAGACAATTTTCGAAGCAGATATTTTGACTTTGCATAGTAGAAAAGGTTCACCACTAACTAACAATCGCAGTTATTTAGTTTCTGATTTAGTTGAATACCAGGACCCTAAAACTAAAGAAGCAAAGCAGGTGTGACACGTGAAAAACAGATGAAAACCACTGGCCAAACTGACGCTATTTTCCTGGGGATGGGGGGCGCCATCTTGCGAGTTTGTGCAGTACATACAACTAGCAAACACCGCAAAGAAAAAGATATTTAATGTGTATTTTGGTGTTTTAGTTTGGCCCAAGTCCTATCCACTACCCTGGAGGGGATGGAGCTTATGACATATACTGCAGCCAGCCACCAGGGGGAGCTCTACTTGCTTTGGCTCCACCTTTGAGGAGCAGGATTTAAAACTAATGTGCAGCTTTACTAAACATATATTTATGCCACAAATACATTTGTTTGAATCATATGGAGATTGGACACTGAATTTTTCAGGTAATTTGAATTACCTGTAATCTGAAAAAAAAAACTGAAACACACATGATTCATCTGTCTGCATCACCTCCATGTTGTTTATCAAGACTAGATCTGCGAACACAAGCCTTCATGAGAGCGTCATCAAGTTATTAAATGCCTCCAAGGTAGTGAAACTGAAGCCCTTTTAATTAAATCCTTATCTTTGCTGAGTGTGCAAAGCTGGGGGAGAAACAGAAACGTGGTAACCTTCCTCTTCATCCCTGTTTTCAAAAACTGGATGAGTGTGTGTTCTGTTATCAAAGGATGTTTTACACTCATCAGAAATGCTGAACATTTTGTCTCGTGTCTTTATCTACGAGCCGTGTGAGTGGGAAGACGGATGCTGAAAGCAGCGGAATCATTTTGACAGTCTTTAACTCCCTGTCTGTGCCGTGCTGTTAAGAATGCGTCGACTGACCGGATCTCTACTTTTATTCCAGCTCATGTTACCATCACTGCATTAAATACAGTATATGTTATCAACATCATGAACAATTGTTCATCAGTGTTTGAGTGGCCTGTTTTGTGTTTCAGGTGGAGGCCAAGGTGTGTCTTCAGATATGTCAGCAGTCAACGCCCTTAACCTATGTAATGTTATCACAAATGCAATCTGCACCTGCACGGTGACTCACTGTATTTGTATCTCATTTAGTGTGTCTTTGCAGTTAACCTAAATTTATTTTGTTGTTATTCGGTGCTGAGCTCTCGGACCGACCAAGACTCCGTTTTTTTGTTGATCGTTTTAACTTATGCTTCAGATTAGAGTAAAAAATGTTACCAGTATCCAGTTTTATGTAGGGTATATCAATGCAAAATTAAATACGTCTAATGTCAGTTATCAGTGTCTCAGATAAAAATTATCTGAGAGACAGATAAACTTATTTGAACAAGATAATTGCATGCAAGCGCTATGGGACAGATAACTTTATCTTAACTTATCTTGCAGAAATCCACCTTTTAAAAATGTGTCGAACACTAATTACGATTAGCCCAGGACTGTTGAGAGTTTCCTGCAGTGTTCGGTGAGACACGTCAAAGTGTTTTTGTCCAAGAAACCCACCAAAATAACCATTAGTGTTACAGCTTTCTTGAGCTTTTCTCTCCGTATTTCTCCGTATCTCTAGCGTATTTCAGTCACTTCTCAGGGACTACTGCTAAGCGAAAGACTATAGCGGTGTGCAGTCACAACTGGGACTCCTGTGCTTTCCTTACTGTGACAAGACAAAATGTCTTCTGTTAAAAAGATCTGTTGTCATAGGTCCTGTACATCTGTAAAATCTGGAAAACTGTATCTTACAAGTATTGCATAATGAATTATATCTAGCACAGCATTAGTTAACCTAGTGCAGAATGTCATAGTAGTGACATCATATATCACTACATTACTCCTCTCTATATCCCACTAATGTGCTGTAACATGCAAACAACTAAACATTCAAAACTTTCAAAATGCACAAAGCTCCACCAACACATGATCAGCAAACACGAGAGATTAGATGTGATTTCAGTTGGACTTATAAGAAAAAGTATGGTGCAATGTTTGGCAGACCGATTTATATGATTATCACACATTTACACATAAGAGACAAACATCAAGCGAACTGTTTATTGTGCATAGGCAATAATGTGTTTTGATATTATATATATATATGTATGTATGCGGGTAAATGCAAATTCTACACATTATTTCTGAATTTTGAAATGCATAAAAGTGCAAGCAGTGTTTTACTGACAGCGTGTGATGGCTCTCAGGTTAGTGACAGCTGACAGATACTGATCAAAGCAGATGATAAAAAGCTGGCGGGACTGGGGTTCATATGTCACTGAAAAGAAATAATAAGAAAAGTTACTCTGCTGCCTTTTAAAGAGAAGCTACTGTTTTTTACAATCTGGACCTTATTTCTGGTATAAAATACGATCGTTTACTCACCCATACAACTTATGTGTAATTTGTTGACAGTTGGGAGACATTTAAATCAGCGTATATCCATATAGTGCGAGTGACTGGGGCACCGAGACGCAGCCTCTAAATAACACATTATTATCATCCAGGGTCTGTAGGTCAATCTACAGACCCTGGATGATAATAACAGGTAACTCTGGATTCAACGGGGAATAGCACTAGTGTACGATAACAATATATTGGTGAAATGAACGAGTTTCGTGGCAGATAATGTGTTATTTAGAGGTTGCGTTTCGGTGCCCCAGTCACTCCCACTATACGGATATACGCAGATCTAAATATCTCCCAGATGACTACAAATTACACAAAAGTTGTTAGGGTGAGTAAACGATTGTATTTTATGGCAGAAAAAAGGTCCAGGTTGTAAAAAACAGTAGGTCCCCTTTAACTAAATATAATTTGGAGGTCATTTAAGATACTCACCACTCGGGGAAGTCGTCCGCCTGCCATTCTCCAATGTTCCGCAGCGCAAAGGTAGTAGGAGTCCCACGAAGAAACGTCAGCAGGATCTGTCTCGGGTCTTGTAATTTTGTGTGAACAGGCTTCTCCGTCTGACATGCCCCGCATACGTTGCCAACTACTTGAGCACTGACACTCATGGCGAGCTCATTAGTTGGACTGAAGGACAGCTGAAGGCTGGAAGGGTTGGTAACTTTCACTGATTTCTCAGAAACCACAACGCTTACATTGTTCTGGGTGAAGGTGTTCTGAGTCATTTTATTTCCATTTATCTGTGAAAACAGAATTAAGACTTGGTAGTAAAAAAAATATATATTTTTTTAATAGTTAAGATTAATATCACATTTTTCTGATATTAAGACACTTACCCAGACGTCATGTTTGTTGTTGATGGTGACCACTGCTTCACGGAAGAACACATAAACAGCCAAGATTGTGTTGACGCCAGGCTCACACATCTCCATCTTCACCACCACCCTGAACCAGTCTGATGTCTGAGACTGGCTGCAGCTCTGGATAATCTCATAGGATCCTGGCACTGTCACGGCACCACGGTCACCGTTCAATGCTGTGAGGGTCCCACTGGAGCTCAGAAGACACTGCTGAGGGTAGCACCCCATCACACCATCCTTGACTTGGCATATTTCATTAGCTTTGCACGCTATCTCCTTGCTCAGGACCACTCCAGAGGCCTGGCATGTGTGACTCATCGTACAGTCATCACTTATAATGGTCTCTCCAACCTGCAAATGATAAAAAAAAAAATGTGGTTAATTTAATGCTAATTAATTACCTGGATGGCATCAGAGGCTGCAGCAAACTTTCTGAACTTTATTGGAACTTTCCAATAACAACACTTTGACACACACTTTGCAACGTGACCTGCCTGCTGAGCACCAAATACCACAGAATGAATACCTTCCTGTAAAAGACAAACTTCCAGCACAGTTGAGGCGTAGCCAACAATCCAAGGCATCCAGGGACTAGTTTGGCACCACTGGATTTCAGCCAATATGTAAGTATGCTTTCTTAACCACTACTCCACATACTCTTAAACCTAAAATTCACCACTGTTTCAAATATGGGCTCGTCCGGGATTTGAACCCGGGACCTCTCACACCCGAAGATGCTCCGCCAAAGCACTGAATAATACAATCACAAGCCTTACTTTAACAGAGCTACCTGTAATATACTAATTACAAGACTCACCATGTAAGTCTGGCCATTGTAATAACAGCTGCACTGGTCAAAGGGCACACAGTCAGTTCCGTTGAAGTAGAAGTTTTTGTCACAGGTGCAACCTTCAAAACATTTGGTGGGGCATGTGACGATGTCTTGGAGTCCGGGGCACCAAGAGGGACAGTGCTTGACGCAAGTGTCATAATGGCTGTTCGGACTGCAAGCAAAAGCTGCACAAAAGGATGGGATTTAGCATTTTTATTTATTGAGCAATAAAATATTTTACAAGTGAATGTTTTTGTGTACGAGTGAGAACAAAATAAGCAGACTCACGGCAGAAAGTGGGTGTTCTCCAGTCCAGAACCGTTGCTTCAAAGTTTTGACAGTCTAACATATAAGAACCAATGCTGAAGCACAGGCCGTCTTCTTCTTGTTCAGCCAGGCATGTGTCATAGACACAATCTCTGAAGTAGGAGGCTGGATTTATAACGTCGTGACAGGCCGCAAAAGGGCCGTTGGGGTCGGAGATGACTGCACATTTTGCCTCTATTGCAGCTTTTTTAGACTCCTCGCATACGGGGCAGAGGTCGCCGCTGCAGCCGTCATCACAGACCACTCCTTCTACGGGCATTTTCCACGCTGCGCCAAAGGTCTGGACGTCCTTAGTGAAGCTTCCATCCGGCAGTTGGAATTCATCTGCTGGGTTGTCGTTAAAATTGCCGCACAGCCCACAGGTTTTGCCTCTGTAGTTTCCAGGAACAGTGACAGTGACGTGGTAGACCAGATCATAAGTTACCCTCAGGCCAAAGTCGGTCTCAATGACATCGTGGTGGCCTTCCTGATAAACAGTCACTGCACCTTTTCCGACGTTTTGAGGAAGATGAAGTAGGACCCCATTTAGCTGGAGAGAATAAAGGTTTGGGTTAGCTATAATTTCTTCTAATTCTTAATAATGTGCTTAAAAACTATTAGTGACGTACCCAAACCATTCCAACTTCATTTTTGCGAAGGATGAAGACCAGTCCATAAACTTCTACTGCAACAACTTTGGCCACAGAGACTTTGGGATTTTCAGACATACCATACCACTTCTCATTCTGCACGATCACAGAGAAGTTGTTGAGCTGAGTGCCGGCCAGGTGGCAGCCTTCAGCCACGACGTAGGAGCAGGTGCCTTGGAAGTCATAGGTGCTGTTGTCGAAGGTGTTGTAATGTGGATCGCCAGTGATGGAGCAGACTCCTTTTCCCAAAGGCTGACACGACTGCACATAATCATTCACCACACACGTCTCATAAGGGGCACATGAGAACTGCTTACACTCCACCTATTGTGAAAGACAAACAGCCACGCTTAAATACCTCAAAACCTTAAACTAAAATGAATTGCATCACTAGATAGATGTCAGAAAGCATGCAGTGATGTTATTCCTTACTGCGCCGCTGCCACTACAGGTGCACTTCTTCTGGCAAAGGGCATCAGGGTAAAACACCTGGCCCTGCTGGTAGTATTTCCCTTCATACATGCAGCCACATTGGCTGGCAGGCACACATTTATCTCCACTCTGAAAGTAACCGTCATTGCAGGTGCATCCTTCAGCGCACGTAGTTCCACACTCTGCAGGGGTGCTCATACATGATTTCAGATAGTTGTTGGCACAGATCTCATAGTGGCTATTTGATGGGCACTGAACATCTGGGAATAAGGCAGAACCAGAATTACTATCGCAGCATGGTTCAAATAATTCACAGAAATTTGACTCTGTAAATAGACTATAAACTCACCACAGAACTGGGCAGACCTCCAGGGATATACTGTGACTCCTTTCAGCTGGCAGGCGGCAGTGTATGCAGCCAGAGCCTTGCAGTGCATGTTGTTGTTGCCCTGATGAGCACAGATGTCATACAGGCAGTCGCTGAGGAAGCTTAAAGGGTCCACTATGGAGTGGCAGTTGCGGAACGGGCCTGAGGGGTCGCTGATGAGGCCACAGTAATTGTTGCCGGAGTACAAAGCTCTCTGAGAGGCGTCGCAGCCGGGGCAGGGGCTTCTGCAGCCATCAACACAGCCCGGGGTAGAGGCCACCTTCCAGCTCTGGCCAAGCTCCTGAGCAGTGGCAGCTTGTCTCCCATTTTTCATCTGCATATCGTCTTTGGGGTCGAGGTTGTAATTGCCGCAAAGGCCGCGCATTGTACCCTTGTACGTGCTGGGAACGGTTACAACTGCTATGCTGCCCCAATCGTAGGAGACCTTGACTCCAAAGTCTGTCTGAATCACAGCAAACTGGCCGCTTCTGTAAACTTGGATTTTATTGGTGTCCAGCATCATGGGGATATTGGAGAGCAAACCGTTGACCTTAAAAAGATAAGGAGGAGAAAAATAATAAAATAATATGTAGATCTTACTGTAAACACAAATATCATGTTCATAATGTGCAGCATTTAAAAACAGTTTAATTAACTTTTGACGACAGTTGTGCAGTTGTTTGACTACAGTCAGCCAAACCAAATCACACCACACCCTGATGAGTCACATAAGTGTGTCAATAGATAGTGATGAAGGATGTTTTTACAAAGCTTTAACTGTGATTGCAGTTTAGTTTGTTATATATTAAGCCAAGATATTTGCTTTGCTGTTTTTTTGAAGTGATTTTCCTGAATACATTTTTATGGATTTAATTGTGCCAATGGTTTTCTGCTTTTCATTATTCTTGACATTACTGTGGATTGAACATCTTTTGGATCTGGACTGCTGGTTGATCAAAAGAAGACTTACTTTTATCTTTATCTGGTGTTTTTACTCACCAAACAAATAGAAAATACTAGCAATTGATGGATAAACTGTAAACTGCAACCCTATATGTATGACGTTGTTTTGGAAAGTATATTACCACAACAGCACCGATGTACTCTTTGTTGATGATGAAGGTGTATCCGTACACCTTGAACTCCACCAGCTGGACAACAGACCCAATCTTCTTATCTTGGCCGCTGTTATGCAGCACAACACTAAATGATTCCAGTTTCTTGTGATCGGAGGAGACACTAGCCATCTCATATGTGCAAGTGCCCTGGAAGTCGAAGTGCTGCCCGTCGAAGGTGCCAAAGTGTGGGTCCCCAGACACCATGCACGTGGCATGGTTGACAGGATAGCAACCTCGGATCCCCTTCTCTACCTGACACTCTTGCCCAGCAGGACACGTGGACAACTTGAAAGACAGCTGCCCGCCAGCGGCGCACGTGTAATATTTGGTGCAGCTCTCACTACCCCAGAAGGAGGTTCCAGCTTCCACGTAGAGGCCTTCGTATGTGCAGCCACACTGATTGTTGGGGACGCACTTGGTGCCGCTGAACACAAAGCCGTCGTCACAGGTGCACGTCTCCACGCAAGAGGCGCTGCATTTTGAGGGTGCGTTTGGATTTGCGCATGTAGCGGGACAGGCACTACCGCAGAGCTCGTAGTGGCTGTGTTGTGGGCACTTGGGTTTTGCTGCATGAACAAAGGGGAGACAGTATACATGTTGAATAGTTTAACCTAATACAAAACATTGAATATGCTTTTATTCTAATGTATCTTTGCAATTAAAAGTTTTAAACTCAACTCACGGCAACGAGTAGGAGATCTCCAATCGGGAACCTTGGCTCCTGTCCTCCGGCAGATGTCAGCATAGCCTTGAAGAGTGTTGCAAAGATAGTTGTTCACGGGTTCACCCCTACAGAGGTCAAGCATGCAGTTGCTGTAGAAGACCTCGGCATCAATGACAGGTTGACAGCCGGCGTAATAAACAATATCTTGCAAAAGGGTTCTACAGAAGATTTTGTATTTTAGTTCCATCACTTCTTCAAGAACACAGTTTTCACACTCAGTTTTGCCACATCCATCATGGCAGTAGGGCTCATCTGAGCATGGTACCTTCCAGCTCTCTGCCAGCGCTGTCATGCTGCTGGCCACTGAACCGCTGGGCGTTGTAAGGTCGTCTTCCTTTTTGCCGTTGAAGTTGCCACACAGGCCGCACACGCTGTCAGCAAAACTGTCCGGCACTGTCACGGCAGTGTACTGGGTCCAGTCGTACTGCACGGTCAGGCCGAAATCTGTTTCCATTACGACATATAGGCCTCTCTGGAAAAGCTTCACCTTGCCGTTGTTCAGGCTGACTGGGAGATTCCAGCTTTGATAGTTCACCTATTCAAAGTTATTCCAGATAAGCAACAAGTTGTTAGTGCAAAGAAGGGTGTAGCCAGGACCTTAGTATGGAGGTACCATTATTAAAAACAACTTTCAGCCACAAAA
Organism: Chelon auratus; assembly: GCA_030220025.1. Taxonomy (NCBI): domain Eukaryota; kingdom Metazoa; phylum Chordata; class Actinopteri; order Mugiliformes; family Mugilidae; genus Chelon; species Chelon auratus. The sequence goes on along the minus strand of JASGAT010327645.1, from coordinate 6,544 downwards.
CCAAAAGGAACATCTCTAAATGCATTTCACTTAATACGAGTGACCAACTCACCTGGACGACCCCGAACTTGGAGCGAACCATGTTGATGTTGATCCCGTAAACACTGACAGTCACAGTCTCCACCATCGGGACCTCGATGCTGCCCTGGTTCCTGTTCTTGATGTTCACCTCAAAGGCTGGGTGGGAGGCATCGACGCGGCAGTTCTTGGCCAAGGTGTAGCTGCAGTTGCCCAAGAAGGTGTAGTACTGATTATCAAAGGTGAAGTGGAGATTGCCCATGACCGTGCAGATGCCATCCTGTGGTTTTCGAGGGGCCGGTCCACCACTGGTAAACCCTACAGCAAAAACACAACACATTCACAGTTTATTATAGTCTTTGGCATTCTCACATGCATGTGACAAAAGGAAGATAACAAATATTTATTGTAATGTTTAATGGCTTATGTCAACACACTGTATATTCTATTCTTTTATATCTTTTGCAGTCATGTGGCACTAAAACACCTTATCAATGATGAGATAAATAACTGATAACTTACCACTCAGCAAAAGGGCTGAAAAGATTATGACAAACAACCCCATGTTTGTCCCTGGAGACTCAGACCTAACATAGCAAAGGGAGAAATACATGTTTTGCTGTTTAGCTTTAACCTTTTAGGCTTTTTCTTTTTAAAAACATTTTTCCATTACAGACACATCTTGTAGACATATGCTTCATGATATATAAAGGCAAAAAAAGACTTTTTTTAGGACTCTTTATTTTCTTCCTGAAAAAAAAAGATGCTAAAATTAGAAAAAATACATTTTTTTATGTGAAATTCTAGAAAAACAAACCATCCTTTGGCTATAAGTGTAAAGCCTTAAGAAAGGTAAGGAAGTAGAAATTAAAATCACACAGAAATAAAATATTTTCCAAGTGAGGATAACATTGAGGCTCTCAGAAAAAAACTCAATATTTCTTACCTGAGCTGTCAACGGGCGTTGAGGGTTCAGATGCAGGCTGTAAGGATGCTTAAATACTTCCCGACGGCCACTAATGGACCAATCAGCTCTTCGGTACAGTAGCTTTGTGCTGCCTTGGCTCAGAAGAAAGCAAACACTGCGACACACTTTTTTATTAAACCTACTTTTCCCACTGGAAAAAGGGACATTAATGGGGTCACGTTCACCTCATAATTAAGCACTGAGGATTTCAAAACCAAAAAGCTTTTAATGATAAAACTGAGATAAGGATTTAACTTTTTTTGGTTTTAAACCTTAGCTGTGACCCTTGTGCCCAGTGGACTTGGCTTCACATTATTACTGTAAAACGCTTATCAGTGATTTCTTTGTTGACACTGTGATCATTAGCCACCCGCAAGAATAATGAATGGGTGTGAGTGGTTTAAAGGTATCATTCTTCAGGGGGTGGACATATTGTGGTGCTGTGGCGCCGTGGTGCCGTGCCACCCTGAGATTTTGTGACGCTGGATAACGATTTTATCTGATTGCTTTATTTGATCACAGGAGCACAATGCAGCAGGTAAGAGTGTGTTTTGTCGTGTGGCGTCTTGTTGTGTAGTCACACACAGCCCACAGATAGGCCCGTGCCAGCGTTTGCTTTCTCATTTCCCGTGCATCTCTATCTAATGCAAACTGTATTTAAACAATGTCACAATTAATGGAACATAAATTTCAAAATAATGAGTTGAAAGTCACTAAAACACTTTGTAAAGCTAATATTCATCAGCAGCTGAGCCGCTCTTCCGCCACGCTTCATCTTGTAGTCCATTAATAATGTAAGAAATACAGATCATACAATTGTGACAATTACAAAACCTAAATCAGATACTGGGTGCCACTCAGCTTAGGTTCTTTATCTGTCAGCAAGCCAGCATCATGTGTGGGGGCAGCAAGATTTTATCATTACACCACAGTAAAACCAGAACGGCCCGTCAGACCAGACCTGAAAATGTATGTGTAAATACGTGTCATCAAGTTAATGCAGGTGGGTCTATCACTCTCTGTTTTCTTACAGCTGCCCAAACAGCATAAATGCAGAGACTCTGAATTGTGGCCATTTTGTTCATGTTGGTGTCCATGGGACTTTTACGGTCAGCATGAAAAGGAATCCCAATTACATGTGTGACCAAAATTCCCCAGACTGACTCCATTAAAAGCTTTTTGGGTGAAAAACTAAATCAGACTTAAAATAAAACAACATTTCAAGGTAACAGATAATGGGTGCCACTCAGCTTAGATTCGTTATCTGTCAGTAAACCAGTATGATGTGAGGAGGAAGCAACATTTTATCGTTACGCTACAGTAAAACCGGAACAGCCCGTCAGACCAGAGCTGAAAATGTAGATGTGAATATGTTGGCAATGGGCAGGGTTGCAAGCAACATGATTAATGCCATGGGATGAAAAGATGACTGAGCACCTTGACTGTTACACTTAATTTTCTACAGTTGTTGGCTTTTTTTTTGTGAAACTCAAGATTTTTAGATTGCCCGAAATGCTGAAGAAAAACTCCGGACTGTCCGAAAGGAGGCGACGATGTCCATTCATTCATTCATTCGTTCATCCTCTGTAACCACTCATTCCTGTTAAGAGTTGCAGGGTCTCCTGGAGCCTATCCCAGCTGTCATCGGGCGAGAGGCGGCGTACAACCTGGACAGGTCGTGAGAGCAGCACCTGGTGAGAGTGATTGGCACACCTGCATCCTGTTAAACTAATCACTCTCTCCTTTTAACACAGTAGCATGTTGGACCTGGGAGAGACCAGTTACACACACACGGATGTTGGCAGTGGAGAGAACTTGAGAGAGAACGCCTGCCAAACGACGTGATAGAAAGTGTGTATATGGTTGTGACAATAAAGAAAGTAAAAGTCATCGCTGTCCGAGTGAGTATCTGTTGGAAGAACCTGCAGTGGCATCAGAGCACGCCACACAGGGCTAACACAGAGAGGCAGACAATCATTCACACTCACATGCACACCTACGGCCAATTTAGAATCACCAGTTAACCTGATGAGCATGTCTTTGGACGGTGGGAGGAAGCTGGAGTACCCGGAGACACGCAGACACATCAAGAGCATGCAAACTCCACACAGAAAGGCCCAGTCGGCCCATGGATCATGCACCTGTGCTAACTACCTCGCCACTGTGCCGCACCCGGACGATATCCAAAGTTATGGAAATCATTGAAAGTAAGCAGAGATTTTCCTCCTGCAGCCATTGTGCTATGACCATTTGAGGTCAAAATAACATATTCAGCTCCAGAAAACTTATCTAGCTGTGGGACAGCTTTTCATCAGAAAGTTTTTAGTTCTCATTTTGTCATGCTCATTTGCAGGTAATTAAGTGAATTTAATGCTAGAGTGAGCTTCTCGCTCGATGTAACTAAGTGAGATGTGAGTGCATGACTCAAACATCCAGAAAAACGTGTGTGCAGACTGTTGAGTTACTCGGATCTGTTAAGGAAAGATAAATACTTTTTTTTGTCTCTTTTCTGTCTTTATGTTGACAAACCACCCCTTGATATTCATACATACTGCTAAAATGATCTAGTGCTACATTTAAAAATGCAAGACTATAAACTAGCAGAAAATGGTGAGCAGAAAGTCAATAACATGCTACTTCAAATGAATAATAAGTGTCTCAGAACAAAGACAGAATTTTATCTAGTTTCTGTTTTGCTTAGGAATCCTGTCCCCACTCAACCTGTTTTCAATGTGACACTCAAACAGGCTGGTTGGGAAAAAAAAGGCGGAGGCTAAAGACAAAGACAGTGAGCTGACAGTGGCTGCTAGTGAGGTGATATCCTGTCTGGTGCTGTCTTGGAGAAGCAACCTGTGCGTAAATTTAATGAGCAGAAGAAAGCGGGAGCTATAAAGTGGACATTTTACAGAGAAGGTGAGAGGAAACGCCGCTCACACGGGGATTAGAAAACCTGTCATCAGGTTAATGCAGGTGGTTCTGTCACTCTCTCTTTTCCTCACAGCAGCCCAAACAGCATAAATGCAGAGGCTCTGGATTGTGGCCATTTTTTCCATCTTGACGTCCATGGGACTGCTGACCGTTATCTTGGGTCAGTATCAAATGATGGACATGCTACAGACTAAGATTGAAAAGATGACACTGGACTTACAGAGGCTTTACACTGAGCGTGAAAAGGAATCCAAGTATGAAGTGTCCCTGGAGCAGCAGGTGGCTGAGATGCAGAAGGAGGCAAATGAGATGGAGGAATCGATCAACAAACACGACCCTGAGATTGAGACGAAGAGACAAGAATATGACACCTGTCAACACGAACTGGTGAGGAGTTTCCTTCTTTTATTCTCTTTGGGTTCAACATAAAATACTGTATTCTTTAGTAGCAACTCAGTACTTCACAAATTAGAGTAGGGGTACCCGTGTGCTGTTCATTCACAAACTGATCAGATAAAATGTTAAAAAAAACCCTGAAGTTTCTTAAAAAAGTGAAGCATTTTTCTTGCAAAATAGTGGTGCTTTAAGATAACAGACGCTGGTTGAAAAGAGAAGATTTCACTTTGGTTAGACTTCCCACAGACTCTAAATTCAAAAATGCTATAAAGGACACAATGATCAAATGCATGAGGGTCAAGTGGAGTTTGGGAAACCAGATCTGCACGGGCAATTTGCAAATTAGTTTCCTTTTTTATTTAATGAGGCAGTGAAGCTTCCACTCTGGAGAACACATAAAATTTTCTACGCATCATTTATTAGCAAGGTTGACTTTTCATTTCGACGTACTTTTAAAATTTCGTACATGGTTTGACTTAAATAACCAAGATATGTTATTTAATTATCTACTATTTCACAATAACAGTTTGTGTGTGTGTGTAGCAGGACTGTCCCCTTCATCATGTTCCTGCTCCCCCAGGTTGGAAACACTGAGAGGTAGTTTAGCGTCATGGCTTTATCGCTGCACTAACATTGAATAATTTACTCTCACTTTCCAGTTCATTAGGTACACTAGGTGTTTGGCATTGGTTTAAAACGGCAGAGAGAGTTGTTGACTCAGCTGTGTTTTCATTTCGGAGGCTGTGGTTTGTAGTTTAGTTGAGTAATGTTTAATAATGCTACAAACTATATCCGCCGGACCTATCAACCGGTTTTGACGAAGTTTCAAGGCAAACAGAACATTGCAACAGGCATGAATGGGGATTTAAGATGGGCTTGTTATATTAGAAAACATTCAATTTCAAGTGAGTGTATTTGCACTTTTGATTTCAGCTCCTAAAGCCTGAATCTGACTCTGAACACAACACGTGATGTGGAGTTTAAGTTGTTGTTGTCTTTTTTTTTTTCTGCACTGAAAGATGGATGACATTCCTTGACTCAGCCTGCCCTTAAGTTTCAGTGTGGCTGCAAAATAATTAGGAAAATGAATGTTTTTCCTCTTGACAAATATTTCCCTTTTACCATTTTAGGAAAAACTAAAAGATGAACTGGCAGACGCAGAGACTGACGGTAAAAAACAAAAACAAAAAAAAACACAACTCATGATTAAAGCTCAGCTTCCAGCGCCACCATGTGGTGAAAAGGTAGAATTGCTTGTCCAGGCCTGAGACATTTCTTTTGTCTTTGTCACACAGCTGTGCTAAAGGCCGAGTCTGACGCCTGGAACCAGGAGATTAAATATCTAGAAGATCAACTGAGGGGCTACAGACCAGTGTGTGATTACGTGAAGGAGAACACTCTAGCTGCGTAAGTCGTGATATGATGTCTGATATATCACAGCAAACGTTTACCAGGGAATGCAGAGTGGAACAATAATGACACTGTTCTGTCTTTCAGGAGATTATGTGGCAACAAACCCAGCTAAACTCAAGTGACTTCACGGTGCAGATAAATAATGTTGTTGTACTTTATTGTTTTTCCTATTCATGTTACTGGGCATAAAGCATTCTGATGAGTTTGACTCCAAATTTATTTAGTTTCTTTGTTCCCTGGATTGTGTTTTTCTACCTGTCTGCACATTTTAAAAATGTTGTCATAGACATACATAAGAGCTTACACGGTAGACTACACCTTATCATCTGTCTTGCTACATAAACATTTCTCTAGTGTGACACTGGTTTGTTAGTTTTAATACTCACAAAGAGACAGCGTGAGTTCAGCTTTGGCACACAGAATACAAATAAAGCAAATGGGTCCGTTCAGATTCTGACGATCTGTCAAACTTTTACATGTGCTGCAACTTAAATTTCTGTACAGTCAGGCACATACCGTACAATGTGCTCGACCGTTTCCTGATCTTATACTGTCAGCTCCTTGAAAACCTGCGCAAAGATTTCCCAGTTAGTTAAAACATCTCAGCTCCTTTGACCATGAGCTATGCAGGGTTTATAGAGCGAGCCAAAACACAAGAGATAACAGTTTGCAAATAGGGAAATATGACAAACATGGGGTTTAGTTTGGTCCAGGCTTTCATACCAGTGCTGAAATAACATTATGATCACTGACAGGTGAAGTAACATTGACCATCTTGTGACAAGACGGTGTTCTGCTGGGAAACGTTTGGACCTGACATTC
>JASGAT010327630.1:0-10163 GCA_030220025.1 Chelon auratus | reverse complement strand
AGAGAAAATATCTCTGGGGCGTTTTGGTAGCACTGATTGATTTATCACTTGGAATAATCCACCCAGCACCTTAAATGTGTGACATTTTAGTGGACTTTAATTTTAACCCTCAGTCATCAGATTTAATATTTACTACCCTCTTGAATCATTAAGGTACAAAAATGTCCACTTCCAAAAAACTGCTAAAAAACTAATCTTTTTTTCTGCATAAATCTCTTAAAGCATTTCAGCATTTTGCTAAACTACCACTAAAGTCACTGTTGTTTTTTACAAAAATAAGTAAATAAATAAATAAAACGCAGAAAATTCCATAAAACTAATGTTGGGAAGCTATGGCATTTTTTTAAAAAAAAGAAAAAAGTCTTGGATATGACCAAGATCTAATATATTGACTTGATTGCATTATTAGTTTTTGTGTAGCGTCACAATTTAATATCATAGTTATAAGGATCATTTAATATTTACTACCCTCTTGTGACCTTTGCAGACAAAAATGTCCCACCGACTGCCATTATAATCACATTATTTAATCTCTCACCCATATACCCATTATATACAGTATAATCATTCATTCTGGAATATTAGGGTTTCATTTATGAGAAAAAATGTCAAATTTGTCATTTTTAGTGTTCAACACTAACATCAGTCATTTCCCCATTATAGGATATGGGGAATTAAATGTTAGTTTTCGTGCTTGCGTTATTGAGCTTAGCGAGCTATTTTAAGCTCTGTGTGTCTGTGTGTACGGGTGACAAACAAGAGAGATAGATGTGACACTTTTGTGGTGCTTTAATTTTGAAATTGTAGATTACTTTTTTTCTTGAGTAGTACTGTGCAGTAGTGTACTATTATCCTGCAGTGAAAATCGTTTGATGTAGGACACTGCCTCTGACAATTTACACCAGTCTAGGCACTTACAGTGCAATGAATAAAGCAACGTGTCACATGTAACAAGTGCTTCTGCATGTGTTTTGTGTGTGCTTGTTGCCTCTTCTCTCTTGCATTTTAAGCAGGGGCTGGTGGTTGAGCATGTAATGCATGCTGCCTTTAAATAAATGCATGTCGTTAGCATTCATTTTCTTGTGGCTTTCGTCCTCCGACAGGACACGACATGACAGAACGGAGCATTCGATTTGCTTTTGGCCCTAAACTTGGTATTTGTTTATTCAGGAAACGAGCCAATATTACATATCTGTGAGTTGCAAAAGTAAGGGCGCCTCTAAGACTACAAGTTAATTTCAAGGCCAAATTAGAGTCCATCTGTTCAGAAGTGTTTCCAGTTAATGGTGCCCTGTTTGTTGGATAATGCCTCAAAGCACAGACTAATTTCATTGTTTGTCTAAAAATATATTGTATATTTACACAGCATATTTAGCTCAAGGTATACTTTCCAAACCTCCAGAAAACTCATATTAATGGACAAAACAACACGTAACAGCAAGTAGCCTAATCACTTTACACCAAGGTTTGTAACATAAATAACAGAATGTAACAGAATTTCCAGAGAAAAACGTGGCTCCAGGCCATGTTGTGAATGGAGAAAGATGAGGAGCTCTAGCTCCCTCAACATCAAGCCTCAGTGCGCCCAGCTGGGAGGAGAGAGACGAAAAGACGAAAAGAACCTGTAATTGAGAGAGAAAAGCTGTTTAGTGCATCTGTAGAATAGTCCCTATGGCCTGCCCTGATGCTGCTACTTCCTCCCTTGACAAACAGCACCATGAAAGCATTTGGTCACTGCCCCCGTCCTTCCACAGGCAGATGAGCACAGTATTGTCAAATGGCCTGCAGAGTGAGCTCTAGTCTCACTCACTTGTGGAGGCTGGACAGGAAGATGTAGTGCTTGCCACTGGTGTGTGAACAAGCGAGTGCTTGTGTAAACGACTGAGTAGATTTGTGAAGTGAGTATGTGGGATTGTGACTGTAAAGCAATGTGTCCTATACATGAATTCAGTTCAATTTTATTTACTGTATATATTTGTCTCAAGACACTTTACAAAATCCAGTCTGAAACCCAGCCTGAACCCCCAGTGCAAGACTGAAGGCGACGGTGGCAAGGAAAAACTCTCTTTTAACAGGAAGAAACCCTGAGCAGAACCCAGCTCATATGGAGGGACCCATCTGCCTAAGGCCAGCCGGGTGGAGACAGGAAAGAGAGAGAAGAGAACAGCAAGAGAAACATGCATCTGTCAAAGATACATATATTTGACTAAGGTGTACATGTAGAATCTGATACAAACATAAATACAAGATATAACGGATGATGTTACATGACAGTTTGCGAATATGAAAGGTATCCGAGGCAGGTTGGAGAATTGTTCATTCAGGTAGGAGTGGGTAACTGCAGGTCATGAAGACTGGGCATGTTGATGAGACCACGACAGATGTAGTCCACAGATCGGAACCACAACTCCATGCCAGAAATACTGACAACAAGACGGATGGAGGAGGGGACAGAAATTGAGAAGAAATAGCTCAGTGCCAGAGAGGAGAAATGAGAGGATAGGAACTTGGTGCGAGAGAGGAGAGTAGAGGACATGTGCTCAGTGCATCGTTCCCCATCAGCCTAGGCCTATTGCAGCATAACTATGGAATGGTTCCTTAGTTATGCTACAAGCATACTGACAGAAACATCCTGACCTTAAAAGTAGAGAGGGTGTCTGCCTCCCGAACCCAAACTGGGAGCTGGTTCCACAGGGGAGGAGCCTGATAGCTGAAGGCTCTAACCCCCATTCTACTTTTTGAAATTCTAGGAACCACAAGTAGGCCTGCACTTTGAGATGGAAGTGATCTGTTGGGATGATATGGCACAATGTGTCAGGATCTCCTATGTTTCTTGTTGGGTGTGTGTGATGACCCCTGGTGCCATCGGTTGTTGTGGCCATTTGAGCCAGGTCATGACATGTGTCTGTCTCTGTTTTTCTCACTGGAGGTTGGTCTGGAGCTGGGTGGAGCTGGAGCCACTTACCTGCACACCTGCAAGCAATGGCGCCTCATCAGCCACCTACTCTCCTTGTCCATAAAGTCCTGGTTCTGTCCTCCACTCGTCACCAGATTATTTGCAAACTTTTGTGGTATTGTGCTGTGGCTAATGTCTTTAGTTGTTGATACTACTGCTGCAATTACTTATTTTGGCTTTCCCTGTCTTCAGCTCTTGGATCCATCAGCTCACCTGCTCCATCATTTTCTCCCTGGAATCCTCACCCAGCTCCACCAGTCTGCCAGCCTTCCTCCCTGCACTTCTACCCCTGCTCTCCCTGGATACACCACAAACCTGGTTCTGGTCCATCTCCGTAGACCTGCAAATCTGCTCCCACATGCTTCCTCTGTTTTTTGACAATAAAGCGGTTAAATCACCACGACCATGATGGAGCTAGGCCTTTGAGGGCCTTGTATGTAAAGAGGAGATTTTGAAGGGATCCAATGAAGAGAAGCTTCATTGATGAAGATCACTTTGCTCTGAAAGTGCAGGCTTATGCTGTGGAACCAGCTTCCAGTTTGGGTTCCGGAGGCAGACACCCTCTCTACTTTTATTCTTAGGACTTTCCTTTTTGATAAATAAGATAAGATAACCCCTTTATTTATCCCACAATAGTGATGCTGAACCATCCCTTAGTCATGCTGCTATAGATGTAAGCTGCTGTGAGACTTTCCATGCACTGAGCAGCTTTTCTCTAATTTCTTACTACTCATACAGTGTGTGCTACGACTGTTTAGTACGCTATTAGCTGTGTGAATGCTCTCTCCCTTTCATTCCCCTCCCTTCCGCTGTTGTCACAGTAGTTCTAGTACAGGTATTACCAGTTTGCGCCAGTTTTATGACAATGTATTAGCTATATATTCTACATGTGTCACAGTCAGATTCTACATGTATGTTTTAATTGGATGTATGTATCCATGACAGAGGTGTATTTATCTCGTTCCTCCTGCTGCTCTCTTCTCTCTCTTTTTCTGTCTCTACCTGGCTGGTCTCAGTCAGATGGGTCCCTCCATATGAGCTGGGTTCTCCTCAAGCTTTCTTCCTGTTAAAAGGGTGTTTTACTTGCCACTCATATTAGTGCTTGATTTGAGGGCTCTGGGTTTTGTAAAGCTTCATGAGACAATTCATAAAGCTGAATTGAATTGAACTAAATTATATAGTCAAACACAAAAACATTCATTTTAGTTGCTCACAGAATGAGGATGCATGTGCAAGCCGGCTATTAGAACCTGACAAACTGGAGTTGTTGTTTTTTTTAGCTTCAACTTTAGTTAAGCAGAAGTTGCGCTATCAAGTCAGTAAAGCTTAATTCTAGTGCTGGGAAACATATCAGATTCATCTGAGCTTTCGACAGTCAGGGAAAACGTGGTACTCAGTCTGGGTTTGTGCGAATGTTTAGCTGCAAATGTTTTGTGCTGGCGGCATTGCCACACTTGCACAAACAAACATGGGAAAAGATTGCAGCACAGCTGGGGAAGGCATGGTTTTACTCAACAACAGCGCATCTCTGGACCAACAGGAACTGGCAGCTTGACATGAGCCTGACACTTCCTGCCATTATTTTACGGATGAGGTGATGCTGTTTGGTTCATGCCGTTGCTGTTTGAGGTTGTCATGATGAAGCGATGTTATTCTTCTGATCTGTAATGTGACTTTATCGTAGAAGAATGTTCACTGATGGCGCATGGCTATATGTATAGACACGTTGCTGGCAGAGAGAATGTACTAGAGAACTTTTTGATGAACAAAAATTAAAATGAATTATTGTATTCATTGTAATTAATTTGTTGCAGTTCCGATATATATTTTTTTTTACTGTCAATGTTTCTCCATTTATTGCGTAGCAGTGGCACTTAAAAAAAGAATAATTAGGGTTAATTAAATTCAAATGTTGACACTCTTGTAATTGCTGTGTTTTTGTTGTTTTGAGTTTTCCATAGAATTTTATGAAGAAAAATAATGTTTCATCTGGGTTTCATAGAAAAAAGCAATCACCGAAAACACTGAAAAAATATCACCCCGACCTCAATGCCAAGCATTACACACACACACACACGCACATATGTGTAAGACTGTGAGAAAATGTTCCTAATCTCACTGTCTGCTGCGGAGGGGTCCAAACTAACAGGCTGTTTTAATTTCAGCTTTGTCATGACAGGAAGTGTGTGTAGCTATGTGTGTGTGCGTGTGTGAGAGGGGAAAAGGCTGAGAGATAGAGAGTGTGTATTTGGAGAAATGAAGAGACAACAGGAAGTTGAAAGTATGGTGCATGGGAAACAGTTGAGGGGTTATTTTTGCTGGGGACGCTGGTGTGAGGAGGGCTGCTTGACCTCGGCCCTGTTCACACTGATGCTAAATATGGCAACTAAGGAAATGAGGACTACCAAGATAATGACACAAATGGGATATAAAACCGTATATCGTGACCTTATACAGTGGACCCACTGAAAAAGAATATATACTTTTTCTTTTTTTTGTGTTGAGAGTAGTCCTTATTCTGGCTGCACTGCATTAAGTAGTCTGCAAACTACTTCCTTTAATTTAGCTACTTCATCAAATAGCTATGTAATGATATTTCTTTCAAATTGCTTTACAGTGCAATGCAAATGTTATCAGGAAATGGCCAGGCGTAAGAGGGTTTTGAGGAAATACATTCTGTGAAGCCACTTGAGTCTAATATTGAGTTACATGACTGTCACTGTCAACATCTACATGAATGTTAAACTCACCCATTCTAATTACTTAACCTGCACTAACATTAAACGAGATAGAAATCTAAAGAATTCAGGCAAAAAGTCTGAACAAGGACAAGGTGGGTGAAAGGCAATAACAACCCGAATTTTTAGATTTTTCCAGTTTGCATGTGAGAAACTAAGAGTAAGGCTTTAACTCTAAACTGCAAAAGTTCTGGTGTACCTGTCACTAAGGTGACAAATGTTTACTCGTGGTGAGAAGGTGAGTTCAGCCTATCGGCTGTGAGGAAGCTGCAGTGGTGCATGTCAGAGTTTTCCAGAATGATCTTGTCTTTGTTCACATTGCCAAAGTCTTACGCCACACCCCCACACCTGTGTAAATTCCCCACAATATTGCAACATAACTCGAAGAGCCAGTTTCATGTGAACATGTGATTTACACACAAAGGAGCACAGATCGTTTTATAGTCACTGGCTGCTTCGTGTCACAGAAACTGCAGTGTTGCAGCTTTTGGGAAGTCTGTTCTTTGGATAGGAAATGGAAAGTCAAGATAATCAGCGGCAGGATTAGTGTTCATTTCTCTCCCCCACACAGTCGTTCTGTTTCTGTCAGTAGGTTGCTAATGTTTCCTAGATTTTCTGACACGCATGCCTTTCGATCATTGGATTTCACTTGTCAACACTCATCAGCTTTACCATTCACCATAATAACATGTTATAAGTTACTGTATTTGTGTCTCAACAGATATAATCCCATGAGCCCTGCCTCAAAATTCTTTTCGCATTCATGAGTTCTCTGTTCTTCAAGGTTTCAAGGCATCATCACGCTTTAAAAGCACACATGAAAGCAGTAAGCAGTGGGTGCCATTTTCTGAATTTCAGCTCTGCAGTTTATCAATATTCTTTAACTGAAGATGTCAGTAACCAGTAGGTTTGCTTTTGAAACGTAAAGCACTGAAACTCTGTGATAATAAAAGCTTGCAGCGGGCGCATACTGATGTAATGACTATTTAATGACTATTTAATCTTCTCAGAAGGATCACAATAAATGTTTATTTGTCTATTAGTGAAGAGCATTTCCAAACAGGCCAGATTTACCTGTATGGCAGTGATTTCCTCACTGGTGCGAATTTCCTCAGAAAGCCAAGATGAAAATGATTAGTGCGTACAGCACTTTCACTGTTGACTCGTCTCATTGAAAACGTGGCACAATTATACCCACATACTGTACAAATACTGTTTGTGAATGAAATAAACATAAATATGAAAACTTAGATTTATACATTATCAAATGTATTATTATACAACCAAATATAAGACTACTTGCTGCCAATGAAGTTTGTGTGTGAATATAAATTGTAAAGTACACTGGATTAGATGTAGATCTGTCACAATAAATAACAGTAACACTACTACAATAGACTATATATAATATAGAGAATATTTGACATTTTTTCTTAATTTTCTAAATAAAATATTGCTTATTTATAACGGATCTCTTGAGTCTGGAGTTTTTTTTTCTCACTTAAAGAACATATTTTTGTTTTTCATTTGACTACATGTGTCTGGAAGCCATTGTGAAAATGTCCATCACAATTCCACTCCAAACTGACAATAACACAGTTTCACAGTGGATGGACATCACAGCTAACAGTCTCCTCAGGATGTGACTGTGTAAGTGACACTCACTGATGTGTTTCTTGTCCAACAGTTCAGATCTGAATGAACTGGGGCGACTTCTTACTGTTCTAACTCAAACTGTGCCTCTCTTCTTGCTACATGCTACTTTATACGTACTTGCCATAATCACAATAATTTCCTAACCTTAATAATTACATAGCGGTCAAGTGCAGATATTGTAGAAAGTGATACATTGATACATCTAGTGCTAATTTTTGTGGTGAGGGCCTGGATTGTGGCATTGTGCCAGTCCCTCAAAATATTTCCTATTTCCATCCACCAACTTTAGTTCCACCTGACAAAGACAAGGATGCACAGTAAATTCAAACTTAAACCGTTCACAGGCTGAACCTACACAGAAGAATACATGACTGGCTATGCTGTCAGTAATGCATGATTGTTCTGAATACCTCTCACCATTAGGATTTAATATTTCTTGTAGGATGTTGAGAAATGCGTTAAGGGTTAGGAGTCAGCTATGACAGGCCTATGATAGTTTAGTTTATCTCAAAACCATTAAATGATAAAATAAAATTTCCCCATCTGCACATATTTTGCCAAATATCAAGAACACAGTTTGTTCCGTGGTGTGAAGTTGTGAGTCCACGGAGGAAAGTGAATGGGAGGGATGTTGGGAAAGACACACATTCAGCCTAAGTATGTAGTATGTTTTCTTATAAATGGCCCTCTGACGACACAGAAATTGGGATATAAATTGTTACAGATGCGTAGTGAATTTGGCTTTAACTGTTCCAGATGTTTTAGGCTATGAAGCAAATGAAAAACAATTTTTGACAACATTGGATGCCGTTGTCTTGGCAGCAGGTTTAAAGATTGGGTAAGTGCCCTTTTATAAAACCACTCACCTCTGTGATAATCATATATACACCACATCAGCATCAGAGTAGTATTGGTTGGGGTTGTTGAATGTCACACTGCCTGGCCACATATAGGTGATTCCTAGGTTAGTTACAGTTTTTATTGACACCACAGCGCAGTCATCAGTGGTGTCAATATACTGTCTGTATTCTGGTTGAGTGATTCTGAAATCCCATCACAGTGTCTTGTTAAGTTGAACCTAACACTGTCGATTGAAGCGGCTGACAAGTAAAGCTTCTTGTAGAGACTATGCTGTTAAATGTCATGTGCGTTGTATATACTAGAATGCTAAATTAACTACATTTGGAGTAAATACAGATGACCTTTTGGCTGAATGAAACAGGAGGAATTAAACGAGCTGCAGCGAGCACCGAGGCGGGTGGAGGTACCCCTGAAGCAAAGGTGTGAGAAGCATCTGAAGACCAATGCATGACAAATGACGTTCAAAGAAAATCTGTACAGAGATGTGACATCCTACAAGTGTGCTATTGACTGTAACAGTAGCATCCCTGTACACAGGATGTACATTTGTAATTTCAGAATTTCCTGCATTTTCTTATTGCCACTTCTATTTCTATTTTGTATTTGTTTTAATGTTTTTTTTTTCTTTAAAATATTGTAAACATGTTAAATAAACATGTGACATGTATGTAGAGCATTTTCACACAGTATTCCACCAAATAATATATTGTCTGATGCCAGGTCTTTCTCTCCTGATCTTCATGGTGAGTCTTCAAAAATGTTTGGGTGTGGGCTGTGTAAAACAACACCCGGAGCTATGCACTGGTATTTGTGAGAAACACAATAGGTGAAGTAATCTTATGCAAATGAACTATGCCCTTCTGTCCGACCACACCCTGCTCAGACTTTCAAGACCATGTGAGGATCCGTCTGAGTAGGTGATGTACAAGTTTATTGTGACATTCAAATACTCCAGCACATACTACTTTGATGCAATCTGTTGATGGTGGCATCCTGAGTGATCCCATTGTGACAGGCCAGCTTTAAAACATGTGTTCACCCTTGGTATTAAGAGATCTTGACTTGAGATCAAATCACAGTTTGGCACTCTATATGCAAATTGCACATTGTTAATGACTGCTGTGCTGTTTGTACTTGTTAGTCACATAACAGCTACAAGGATAAAAGATATCAAAAGGCTATCCCAAGTATAGTGCTTTTGACTTTTCTTGAGACACTTTAACGCAGAAGTGTATTTTTCTGAATGACTGAAAGAGGCAAAACTCCATTCATGCAACATAATGTCCATTCGGTAGGCGGTCCGTCAGGGTAGCCAGCACACACGCGTGTTCACACTACTTAAGCGATGTGGTCACAAGTGGCTCAAACCACCCCCAAAGGTGGTCTCACTGTTCCAATCTCAAATGCATCCTCAGGGCGTCTTGGGCATGTTCACACCTGTAATTTGAACTTGTCACTTGTAACCGAATCACTCAGGACGCATGTGAGCAACATGTCTGAACAGTATTGTGAAGTCTTGAATTTCTACCAACAGTTTACCATCAGTATGACACTCATGGGAAAAAAAAAAATTGCAAGGGACAGTTTTCATTTGCCAGCATGTGAAGAAACACCAAACAGGTTCCACAGCTGATTGAAACTCTGATCTCACAGCACACAACTTCCCTTTGTGTATTCAGACTTTCCTGCTAGTGTAGGTCAGATCAGGTTACTTTCTGAAAGGCATTGTGGATGAGTCAGCACTACATGGATGGTTATGCATCGGTTTGCTCTGAATGCATTCAGGCAAGCAGCGAGACACACCTATCCACACATGAACCACCTCCCCTATATAATCCCTCTCTGTCAGTGAATTCCTGTAAAATTCCACTCTTCAGACATCTCTGCACCAGATGTTAACAGCTTCTGATACAGCGCTACTAAAATGTTCTGAATCTGCACACACATGTATG
>JASGAT010327626.1:0-12978 GCA_030220025.1 Chelon auratus | reverse complement strand
AGTCCCGCATGCTGGCGCGTACAGAACCGACCAAAACTCCCTTTGTGTAACTACAGCTCTCGACATGACCCGATTTATAATGATTTTCACCTCGTTTGATGCTTACGCATAAAAAAATAAATAAATAATAATAAATACTCAGCCTTTCGTGCAAATATACTATTAACATTGACTGATACACTGCCCTCTGGTGGACAGAACATATAGAACTTAAGTTTGATACCAACATCAGTCTTCCTGAAGACATTTAATGGTCAAAATATAATTAATAAATATTCAAATATATTCGAATTTTAATATTAATAAACAAACGAACTTCGAATAAGATTTTTGGGCCAAAGTTAAAGCCCTAGTGTGAACACAAAGCAGAGCATGTTTATGAGGCTCATTTTCATAAAGCAAATCATTGTAATCTATGCAAAACAAGCAGCTTGGAGTTCACAAGTTTTAAAATACTGACAACCAGCGGCAAAGTAATGACAGCAGTGGAAAACGTCTACCAGCTGCAGTTAATCAGAAAACTGCCATGTCTGAAGACAAAGACAATAATGACTGTGGTGCAGTCCACAGAAAGAAATAGAGTCTCAAGAGTTTAACCAAGTTTCAGCAGATGTTCACATCTCGTGTGTCACAACTGCTACTATGAAATATAAGAAGCAGTGTTGTATTACTTTTCTCCATTTGGTTTTATTCTGCCCAGACAGCAAATGCTATGTCCTTTGGCCCAGTGGTATGTGCACGCTGTCAAAGATGGGATCTCTCGCCCTCTCTCTCTCACTCACGCACAGTTTACATTCTTCTGCATGCATGACATGGAACTGGTATTTCAGGCAATTAACCACGCCTCCTGGTCAGTTTAATGACCCTGCGACTGTGGCTTTGAGCCTGCGGACACTCGCATACCAGGCAGGAAGTACCACAGCAATTTTCTAACAGTATTTTTAGACCAGTGCCCCTTTCATCACGGTTTCCCCCATCTACGGCATGGTTCGAGTTATTAAATAAAGCCAACCTTGCAACAGCCACTATCCCTGGTCGACGCGTCTGCGTAACGGTGGCCAACTGATGTGGACCGTCGCAGTCGGTTCAGACGCTGAAGTTAAACAATGACTCATTCAAAATGTCAAATCTAGTGATCTATCTGCTTCGGCGTGGGCAGATATTGTCAGCAATGCCATGAACACTTTAAAACAGAACTGATCACAAGCAGAGATTGGAAGTGGCATTTTTTGTTTTGCTAAACTGCACAAAAATTGACTATATTGTTATTGCACAGTAGATGCACATTTAGATATTGATTTAAGAGGTCGAAACAGTAAGGCAAGACAAAGATAATGGTCTTTTTTTTTCTGAAGATAAAAGGCTAACAGAAGGGACAAACAAAACTGGGAGAGGAGACTGGGTCAGACAGATATCCTCCTGGATGGATGTATTCTAAAACACGCTATTAAAGCCTGGAAATAGCTCAGTGGGTGGCATTAATGTGGCGGCGGGGGGATTACAGTGCAGTGAGCAGAGTGTAATCTAGGACTTACAGTTTAATTATGTGAGGGTGCCTGAAAAGCTTGAGGTTCTGGATCTCCCGGCGAATCTTCCCCACCACGTCCAAACTGCGGATCTTCTGCCTGTTCAAGATCTTCACCGCCACTTGGTGCTTGGTAAGCTCATGTTGGCCCACTGCAGGATAAACAGGGTGAGAGTGCATGATTAATAGCGCGTAAATATTTTATTAAACGGGTTTAAACTAAACCGACTAAGTTTACACACTTAGAGGGAGTGCAAAAACAACAAGCACAGAGCAGTCGCTATGATTTATTTACAGCGACGCTACTCCACTCTACTTTAGACATATTGACAGTCCCTTTTTGTTCCCCACCAACTTTAGCTTTCACATGCTTCGCTGTCACACAAAGTAGACAGACAAGTAAGTGCGGACACACCATACCCACATTAGAGAACCACCATCAGTCCCGAAAGCCGATCGTAACGTTACCTCACGTCACCTTTGGCTAGAACACAATGTCGAACTTGAAGACTACAGTCGATGTTCAGCTGGCAAATGTGTTTCGTGCCCGCGTGAAAGACAATAACACTTCTGGGAAACCAGAAGCAATACTAATAGCTGGTAGAGTAGGAAGCTAGGACAAGCTACAAACTGTTACACAGAGACACAGAGCAGGCCTCTCCAGAATGACGATGATCAGATAGTCTACATTTTATTCATCCTAGATCAGGGGCGTCAAACTCATTTTAGTTCAGGGGCCACATACAGCCAAGGTTGATGTCAAGGGGGCCAGACCAATAACACGATAGCGTATTTACCAATAAATAACGACAACTCCAAATGTTTCCCTTTGTTTTAGTGCAAAGAAGACCCACGGTCCAGATTGGACCCTCTGGCGGGCCGGTTTTCTCCCCCGGGCCGTACGTTTGACACATATTTCCTAGATGATCATGTTCACATATTTGTGCGTTCAGCTGTTTAGATGAGAAGATGATGTAAAAGCTTTCAGTGTGGCCCTTTATACGTCGTAATTTTGTTTACGTTCGTCACTTTCGTTTTTCTTCTGGTTCTTTAAGGTGAACAGCCAATCAGAGCGATCTCTCCGTCTGATTAAATCTCACACGAAGGTCGTGGTATTCAACATTTGTTTAAAATAACCGAGAGCGCTGTTGATTAAAGTGTATTTTTATCTTGGGGCTGAGGTTTGAAGCGCTATTAAATTAAATACTGTTTTGTACAAACATATACTTGTTATTGTGACAACCCATTTTGGCGAGCGGGGCTAAATAACAGAAACACATCTATGTATAATTAAATATAGTTTAGCAGCACTACAAACTACACCCTCCAAAGTTGAATCACCGCCTTTCTTACGTTGTTTAAACTGAACATTACAGCAGCCGTGAATGCCAACAGTAAAACATTAACTCTTGCTTAGGGACGGAAACGTCGTGCTGCACTTTTCTCAGAATTAGTGTAAAAGATCCTTTCATTTTCGTGGATGTGGTTTAGCCTGACGATTTCAAAGGGGTGTCGCGAGAGGTTTTGAGTCATATCAAAGAGGGAATCCTTCAGTTGAAGCGTGTGCAGCATGGATAAACACCGCAGCCCGACCTTGTCCGAACACATCCTCCATGCAAGAGGACAATAAATCCCAGCATCTGAATGAGTGGTGGGAAAACGGCACAATTGCAGATGGGGATGTTTAGTGAACAGCAGCTTTAAAGTCTTTAGTAATCAAGGGCATAATCACACTCCTTTTTCCATTCTACAACAACAAAAACTGAGGGCAGAGAGATGACTCACCAGGAATTAACTGACTGTAAACAGCGCTGGTGGTTGTTCTGACTGTTTTTTTTTTTAAGTGAGGAACTGCACGGTTTAATTATTGGGGATTTAAAATGTATATACAGCAGTCAGGCATAACATTATGACCACAAGCCTATTATTGTGTAGGTCTTGTGCCTACAACAGTTGTGACTCATCAGAGCCCATGGGCACATGGGCCCTCTGAGGGTAACAGAAAGTTGTTAGTGGGGGAGCTTTGGGTCAGATCAGATACTTGATCAGTTTGGGATCATTGTCATTGCTATGGGGTGGGGGTGCCTGGTCTGGTCTGGTGCGGTGTGGTCTAGGTGGGTGCTACATGTCTAAGTAACATCCACATGAATGAATGAATGCCAGGTCCAAAGGTTTCCCAGCAGAACATTGCATCGTCACAAGATGGTCTTACTTCTCCTGTCAGTGGTTTTAATGTTATGCCTGATCGGTGTATATTTATAGGCGACACGTATTATAAAGGTGTTATAAAGTGAAGCAGAATGCGAATGCGCGCAAATATATAACTTTTCACGAGTCGAAAATGTATTTTTCGTCAAATACACGTTAATACAAGTCGAGGTGTATGGTGACATAGGTTATTAATCATACATAGGGCGTAGATTCAGCTCGATTTAACCAGCTCTCTCCTCATAAAAGCATTACTTCTTCAATAAGGTGGAAAATAAAACCCCGACTAAATGCAATGCAAAGAAATTGAACTCTCTTTTACTATGCTTAAAGGCGGCGAAAAGGAGGATAGCTCCTCATTAATGTGAATGAAGAGGGTTTACTTCCCGGTGTCTGTCTTGACAAGCGACTTGTGGCTCGCAGCGAGGCTAGCCCTCAACGACGCTAAACAAAACATATGCGGCTAAATTAAAGCTAAAATCATAAACCTTGCAATGCGTTGTAGTTTCAGGCGCATGCAGTCGCGCCTCTGAAAACGCGATGTCTGTCGCAAACAAGTCGAAGCGACGGCAGGGGCAACAAGTTTGTTACCTTCCTGGCGTTGCGACAGGTTAGCTTTAACGGTAGCCGACGTTAGCAGGCTAAAGCTAAAAGCTCCCACCGCCACCATCTTTCAGTTGGCAGGATGCACAAACGCCAAGACAAGTCAGACGTACCTTTAACCTTCCCGAATGTGCCCACTCCGAGCGTGTCTCCGAGAATGTAATGTCCAATTTTAACTCTTCCTTCATGTTTCGTTTTTTCCGTCGCCATCTTCCCGCAGTGGCCTTGCTGCGGGGTTAGCTAGCTACGGGCAGACACGGTCCGAACTCCGCTGTGTGTGTGTGCGCGCGCGTCTCTCTCTCTCTCTCTCTCTCTCTCTCTCTCTCTCTCTCCGCTCTAGCGGCTGCGCTCCGCGCGGAGAGTGGGAGGCGCCCCGGCTAGTGCGCGATTCGTCAAACTCGTAGGCGACGTCAGGTGGTGCCTTCAAATGCAACTCTGTAAACTACGATATCGGGCGGTCGTTATCAACTCGTTATGGACTAATCTACTACAATTTATGATTGCTTTGAAATGAAGGTCATACCGTAGAGGGGGTGCAGATAAAATTGTGCATTAGGCAAATATGTGACGAGTAAGAAGAATGTCGGTGGCAAACATGAACAATAATGCAACAGAATTAACATGAATTATTAACAGCGATCATTTAAATAGGCATAAGAAACAAGTGTGGATCAAGTTGGCACTGCAGAGCCACATAAAGGGTATATTTTATTATTTTATTTTAATTTTTTTCCATTTTTACCAACAATTAGACTCGACCAACAACAGTATTTTTTTTTAAATTTATTTATGTATTTTATTTAATTCTTCTGTACAGCTTTTTGCTTCACTTTGGCGTTTTTTAAAGTGCTTTATTGTATTTTTATGGATTGGTGCACATTTTTTATATACTGTGTACGCATGCAAATATTAATAAAAGTGTACATTCACTTATATACTTAAAAGTTCCACTTGTAGATTTTGTGCATCCTCTGTTTACAAAAAATGTTTTGTGTTGCAGTGTAGTAGCAGCAGTAGTTACAGCGAGAAACGGTATTTCAGTATGTTCTTATTAACATAATGCGGAAGTGGCAATAACCACAACTTGAATCTTGAATCTCAAATGACTTTTAAACTTTGTCTTAACCACAGCACACGTCTATAAAGGTCGTAGGAGTTACAAAAAGGAAGTTACAAAATTAATGCATCTGCATGCACTGGAAAAAACAAAAATATATTCATTTCAGTGTGTTCCCTAAGCAGACTGTACACCGACACTGTCCCAGACATATTCTAAGCCATACAGTACATGTGAGGATGCAAGCATTTTTCACACAAAAGCGTCTTTGTTTACACAGATAGTGTGCAGGCGGCATGAGAGCAGAACTGCAGCTCTGTGTCAACAATAAACCGGCAAACCGTGCTGAAACATGGCTGCTGGATCCATAATTCATGCTGCACAAACTCTGTGCCAATGGCGTAACGGAAAGACAAACATTTCATAAATGGACAGCAGCTTTTAGTGAACTGTGTTCAGATGCATCGTCCTCATCGTGTTAGTAGTTCCTTCCTGCTATAATACATTATCCTATCCTGTCCATTGTCGGAAACTGTTCGAGGCAAATGAGAGTGAGCATTTGGTCGGATTAAGAGCTGGAAGGACACCCATCTGTTTTCAGTGACCAAGTATTGTTCCTCTTTAATATTCATGGGAACAGGATTTAAAAAAGTAAAGAAATCCAGTTACATGACACCACTGACAACTGTTACGTTCTTGAAATTTTCGAGAAACTGGTTATAAATCAAGTTATATATTGTTTGTCAGTCTGTCGTGTAAGTTTTCATAACTAAATGATTTTCTGTGACAAACTCCGACAGCCCAGATCTTCTCTGACATGGTAGACAGCTGCGATCCTCCCACAATCCCGCTCTTAGCGTTTTTACTTGCAGATCCAACAGATGTGGCTTGTCTGCTCTTACTCGTGAGCTGCGAACATTTCAGGAAGTGGTTAAGAAAAAGGCGCTTAGATCTTTCTTGAGTTCTGCACAAAACTCCTACTGTATCTGATGACCTGGAAGCCCGAATAACAGACTCACACCGAATAACAATGACCTGGTTGGGAGGAGAAGAAGCGCTCGCTGTCAGCAGTGGATGACAAAATCTGTGAATTTATTCTGATGAATCCCGCTAGGAACTCTACTGGCTGCTGCATTTTAACAAACTTTGACAAAATTAACCTCAAGTAACCTTTTTTTTTTTTTGCAAAGTACCAAACAAACACAGTCAGTGAGTGATTATCATAGAGAGTGGCCTGCAGTTACCATGACTCCTTAGAGAAGTCTGGAAGGAATTAACAGTGAGCAACAAAAGGCCTTGTCAGTGTATGTTTGTGTGTGTTTGCTGTGCTCTGAATGCACTTGGAGGCGAAAGGGTGCAAGGACGGTGATTGAATTAAAAGTTTATAGGCGGTAACGGCATTTTAGAGTCAGAAAAATCTAGTAGAAGTTCAATACGTCAAAGTGCTAGACAAACAGTTTCCCATTTATCAGCTGGACGTTTGATGGTAAGGATAATCAATGAGGCAAAGTGGACGACTACCTAAAAGCCCCAGACACAAAGGGGCTCTAAAAGCTCCAGGTTTATTACATTTATTTCATTTGGTCCTATCTGATTTGATTAAGTGTAAATTTCTCAACTCCAACAGGTCTTCATTCTTCCATCTTGTGTTCATATCTTCAGAGAAACTCTGTATTATAATCTAGCAGGGAAAAAAGCAAATTTACTTTAGTTTTCCGGTAAGTATCACACACAGAAAACATTGGGGAAACTGGCTAACTAGTGACTATGACTTTCTCAACTGATAAATATATATTTCTTTCCTATAAACTAATATTAATATCATAAAACGTAAATCAAATACATGTATTTGACAAGCTGGCATCTGGATAAAGACCAACTGATCACTTAGCGTACCAAGAGCTGCAGAAAGAGCTGCAAGTTGACAATTAATCCTATATTTGAGAATTAAAAGTGATTGTGTATGTAGGCACTGCTTCACATCCTGTCAGGGATTTATGCATTTATAGAAAGTAGGTCAAAGGTCATGATTCTGACAACTGAAGTGAGTGGCAGCCTAATGAGAAAGAGGACCCACTGGAGGTATAGCTCGCCAACAGGCAATGCAAGCCCTGCACCACTAGGGAGCTCCACAGAGCTGAACAAAATGCAGTGGAAAGTTTTCAGTGACAACAGGAGACCTCATCCACCTGACACAATTCTGTCAGTGGCATGTCAGGTGCATGACTCTTAAATGTATTTACGTTATAGTGGACAATGGTGCTCACTTCAAAATTAAAATATGACGTCACTCTGACAAGAAAGAAAAAGGAAAAGGGAGCCAAGAAATGGTAAGATAAGCAGATAATCACTGATAATATGGAGATATTTGCCTAAGGTCCCAACAGACCAGGGGTGTCAAACTGATTTTAGTTCAGGGCCCACATACAGCCCAAAATCAGCCTTTCCCTTTGTTGTAGTGCAAAGAAGTACATTATGAAAATGTTTACATTAAATTAACTATCCCTTTACAAAACATTTTATGAACAACCCGAAATTTCTTGAGAAAACATAAGTGCAATTTCTGCGCATTGTTTAGTTCTGGGTCTCAGTGTCGTGTTATGTCCGCAACCTTTACTAAAACAGTGTGACCCCTAGTTGACAAATAACTTAATTTACGTTATTTTCGGACTTTGCAAATTCAACCCGCGGGCCAGACTGGACCCTTTGGCGGGCCGATTTTGGCCTGCGGGCCATGTGTTTGACACCCCTGCAATAGACTCTGGAATCTTCTCTACAGCAGGTCGCAATGTACAAAAACAAACCCAAGACTGATTTCTTAATTGGTGTGTACAGTGTATTTAGTGTACATACAACAGACCAGTGACTGATAACAAGGCGGAGTCACATGGACTCGGGTTTGTTCATGTGATTATTTTAGGCTCTAAATAAGAACCAGATACAGCCAAGAGGAAAAATTAATGCTACATGACCCAGATCATTACTTCCACTCTCAAAGAGTGAGAGAGAATTTAGGTTAAAGCAACCCGTTCGCTGAAGTAGATCTAAATTAATAACACGGGCGCTAGCTGTTAGTTAAGTTCAGGCAGCTGTTCAAAACTCACTCGCAGGCTTTCAAAAGTTTCACTGTGTGTATTCTATGAATGATTAACCTGTCACAGTCTGCTGCCTAAACCAGTAGCTCAGTGATCAAGGGCTCTGCATTAGTGTTTTCATTAAAAGGTTATGAGGGACAGACTGAGTGCAGGTTTGGAGATGGGTATGAGACATACTTATGCGCTACTTTTGCAGCTGATTTTAGCAATGAGAAATAAACTAATTTAAGGTAGCTTTAGCCCCAGTCATTCACTTATTTTTCGTGTAAATATTGTGGAGATTTTGAGTGCCTGTACGTTGCTGCTGCAAGAGTGACATTTCCCATTTCAGAATTAAAAAAGTATCTATCTTTCTATCTATCTATCTAGACTGCTGCACCCACAGTGCAAGAACAAGCACTTCCAGAAGTCCTTTGTTCCTTTAGCAGTCAGACTCTTTAACTTCAGCTTTTCTTGGCACTGCTGCTGAGCTTCTTTTCTTGGTCATATAAAGAATCATCCCTGTATTACTTCATGTCATCACCTCAAGTCGTTTTGGTGCAATACTTGGTGCAACTCCTATTGGAGTTTGTCTTTCATCATGATATCCCTTACCACTTCAACCATCGACTAACACCAGTTGGTTGTTTTTGTTTTTTTTTCAACTTTTAAGTTTGCTACTAAAACCTGATGCGATATGATTTATTTGTACCTTAACATATTTACTTTTATATAGTTTCTTTTGTTGTCCGCTGTTATACCTTAACTTCCCCATGGGGATGAATAAAGTCTATCTCATCTCATTTACACTTCAACATTGCCTGTAATGCCTATAGCTGCCAGTGGCCACTAGATGGCAGTGTCTATACAAGGAGAGCACGAGTCTGATCATGAGTAGTGGGCCTGCCTTAGAAGGACTATTGAAAATATAGAGGCCTTAGCATGGATCACAGGGTCAAAGCCATTTTATTTATTTATTTTGACACGAGAATCCCAAGTCCACCTCTCCTCCCTCCACGTTGCCTACATAAGCTCCTGGCAGCTCATTACACGGAACACTGGTTATCATTTTAATTACAGGGGTGCTTATTATAATCCTGCTGGGTCCGCCTGTTAGCATGCTTGTTCGAGTATTGTTTATTATTATCCTCTACGCTCGTCCACGCCCGAAGCGGGTCGCACTCACACATTTCATTTAAGGAATTGTTCGGACTCACAGCTCTCGACTTTTTTTTTTCCCATGAAAACATTTTTATTGCTCGGGTGAATATATGCACATTAAACAACGTGAACAGCTTTTGAGAGAGAGAGAAAAAAAATAAAATGGGATGAACACATTATTACACAGACTCAACCATTAGTCGTGACAGTCAAAGGATTCACACATTACTTGCCTCAGCAGCACGGACAGGACATGGATGGTGATAGTAGAACACAAAGATTGATAATGCATTAGTTTCACAACAGCCAAAGACGTGTTGCAATGTGATCTTTAAAACTTCTCAAGCTTAATGTATAGCCAATCTTTATGACTGTGGAGTCGAGGCAACACACCTTTCACTATGCCAAACATCAGGGTATGCAACGTCTCTCAACATATTATGCCACTACTTCTTTAACATAAACTCAAAATGTCACAGAGAGCTCTCGATCACCACAAAAGAACAATTGAAAACTAGGCCAGTGTAAGAAGAGTTTTAATGCCTTTGGTGTCTGCGGACAATCTTAACGACTCTAAAATGTGTAATATAGCTACTAAAACAAAACAAAACAAAACAAAACAGTGTTAATTGTGTAAAACAAGTTCCAGATTCACAGTAAATAGTGTAATTGAGTTACAGGAAAATTTACAGCGGAGAGACAAACACAGAGGCACAAATTACAGAACTCAAACCCTGTTAAACGGAGATAAACGGCCGGCTGATGAAACGATACAGGGGGACAGATAGAGAGAGAGATAAAACCACTCCATAAACAGATTAAATGTTTGCAGCGACATATAAAATAATGGTTAGAAAAGGAAAAACATAAAAAAATAAGAATTTAATCCACCACTTGTGAATTTCACTCAAAAAAAAAAAAATATGAAAAACCATATAGACGGAATTTGACGAAAACCCTTAAACCTTTAAAAGTTATTTCATGGTTTTGTGGAATTAATAAGCTTGAACTTAATACCTGTGTGCACTCCCTCGCTCTCCAAACTGCAAGCTCTACGGTAATCTGCATGTTGAGGCACTTGGAAAGAATATGATTGTACTGTGTGTAGTATACTATGTACATTTTTTTTTTTTTTTGTACGGTTTGTGTGCTCGTAAATCACACTCCTTCCAAAATGAACAAACCTCACAGATCTAAAGGCGGGTCAGCGTCGTTTCAAGCCACATGCTGAAACTGAAATGGTCAACGTGTTCTTCTTTTCTCAGTTATGTGTGAGTAGAAATTAAAAAACAAACACAAAGCGGTACTCTGATCTGCTGAAATGATCAGATCATGAGGTGGTAACTTAAGTCACTGATTCCAGATCAGTAGTTTGGCTCTAAGAGCTGATGAACCAGAGGAAGAGGGCTGTGCTTGTAATCTCTGGCACCTGATCTAAAGCGTTGGACCAAGATTAGCCTGGCGAGAAGCCGTGCAAGACCACTGAGGACAGTGCAAAAATGTGTCGGAGAGAGAGAGGAAAAACAAAAAACAAAAAAATTGCCCCTTTTCCTTGTGCTTCCCGAAAAGCGTTTCACATCATTAAGAAAAAAAAGAGCGAAGAAAAGAAATCTGTGAAGAATGTTCCCTTAAAAACCATGAAACACTTACTACAAAACTGATTTCATCAAGCTCATTACGTGTACAACTACCACTGCTACATTTTAATTAGGGGAAAAAATATATATATATATAAATGGATGATCATATTCACAGTCAAACGTCATTTAGTGAGTTTTGGGCTCAGTCTTCCAAATAACAGAAACCTCGCATACATCTTATATTCACAAAAATAACATCCTCGATCACTGGTCCCACATTAATACGACACTCCACATGTTATTCCGCACCAGGGTCCCTCTGCCAACCCCCGACCCCCTCCAGCTGTCTGGAGGATACGCTTAAGGCAGGCTAGCTATGTCCCGCTTCGGAGGGGGTCCTTCCGGCTTGCAGGGGGAGCCGTTGGCTTTGTCTTCAAAAATCAAGACTCTGTGAAGAAAGAAATGGTAAAATGATATGTAATTAAGGTTGCACTCACACGTATAAAGCACCAACAGTTAGTTTTACTGCAGTCACTGCAATGCACAAAAGCAGGAAGGCATCAGAGTTGAGGGTGGTGGAGGAGGGTGATATCATATCCTTTTTGTGTTTCATAGATGACGCAGCTCACCACAGAGCCTAATGATCTCCTCTAGCGCATTTTTTCTTGCAGCGATTGCCCTAAAAGGAACTGAGGAGCCTTTTAAACAGGTACAAACAAACACAGGGTGTATTAGAAGCCTTCAGCACCATGGAGAGAGGCCTAAAGACGATCACGTGTCAATTAAATTAGATCAAAAGTACAAATTGAAAAAGAGAGAGGGGGAAACAGCTACAGTCAGGGTAAGCAACTGAGCACGAATTGAAAGGAATGAAGGGAAACCACAAAGGGACTGAGGGGAATAGTGGTTTAGGCCGAACACAGCAGAGTGAGGGATCTGACAGGAGCTATTCAGAGCGAATGCCTGTCTTTAATTTCCTTTTTTGGACAACTCTGCAAAGCTCCACTAAGCCCATAAGGAGCAATGATCCCAACGATGACACCAGCACTCAGCAACTCTCACTCTCATCTTGCTTCGCTCTTCCTGGTAACCCCCCATCCTCACCACTGCTGCCGCAAAGTCAATCAGTCAATTAACTAGAGGAGATCCAATAAATCAACCCAATAAATGTGAATACTAGCATATAGCATGTTAGCATGTTCTGGCTAATCTCTTCCATGCAGACAGAAGGGCTGGCAAGATACGACACCATATACCGACAGGAATACACATACGCACTCTTAATGCGCATACAGATATACACCGATCAGGCATAACATTATGACCACCTTCCTAATTTTGTGTATTTTATTTTATTAGATTTTTATTTGTTTTTTTATTTTATTTTAGCGGATTTTTACTTATATTTTTTAAATTTTATTTTCACAAGGCTTTTACTCATATTTTTTATTTCATGAGGGTTTTATTTTTATTTTATTTTATTTTACTAGCCTTTAACTTTTATTTTATTTTATTAGATTTTTATTTGTTTTTCAATTTTGTTTTACTAGATTTTTACTTATTTTTTTATTTTAGTGGATTTTTACTTATATATTTTTATTTTATTTTTACAAGGTTTTACTTATATATTTTTTTATTTCACTAGGTTTTTATTTTTATTTTACTAGATTTTTACTTTTTTATTTTATTTTACTAGCCTTTCACTTATATTTTATTTTATTAGCCTTTTACTTATATTTTATTTTAATTTAATTTTATCTTTTTACTTGT
>JASGAT010327599.1:0-10335 GCA_030220025.1 Chelon auratus | reverse complement strand
TGAGGAAACTTTCACCAGCAGCCACCAGTTAGGGTCGCCGTGAGCAGTCCCCTCTGGCCATTAGAGGGCACTGCAGCAGAGCAATGTCAAGGAGTTTCTATGCTGCGGAGAGCGTTATGCTAATGCTTCAATTACCTGCTACTTACACTGTGGACTTGTTCACATGCTGTATCAAAAATCTATTAGCAGCAATATGTACGTTCATTAACAGCAATATGTAATAAGCAAACAGGTGGAGTAGAGCAAAGCCTATGAGTCAGGGAGCAGAGAGGAACCAAATAAAGACCATAGAGAAAAAGAGGGGAGAAGCTAGAAAGAGGGAACTAATTAAAACAAATGCATGGGTTGTTGGGTTTCAGCATGTGGCTGCTTGCCTCCCTGCTTGCATCTTGGTTTGTGTGTTTTCACATGTGCACGAGTGAATGTGACCATGAATGTGAATGAGGCCGAACCTGAGCTGAGTCAGAGCCACAGACAAACAACACGCACTGTCTGACATGGCCTCCAGACACAAAACAGAGAGAGGACGAGGTGAGGGGCGAGCGAGATACGGAGCGGGGAGTGTATATATAAATATATATGCGCGCGTGTGTGTGTGTGTTGAGCTCGTGTGCATCTCCCCCTGCAATTGCATATTTGGATGGGTGGGGAGATCAGACAGGGGGAGAGGGAGGGTAACGAACTGCAGAGAGACAGCAGCTGATGATGAGAGGAGGGGGGCGGAGATAGAGGAAGGGGAGAATGGGAGAAGGAGAGAAATCTTTTTATTGCTGGGGGTCTCTGCGGGACTGACAGTAAATAAGCAGTGATAAGCAGCAGGCGGCTCCAGTCGGCACCCAGACTTGCAGGCTGTTAATGACCCAGCTTCTCTCCCGTGTCCCTGCCTCACCCTCGCCCTTCCGTGGCGGGAAAAAAAACCGCATTCTTTCCCTCCCTCCGCTCACAGGCACGTCTTCCTTGGTCTCCATCTGTCTTTCAGTCTTTCTTCTTCTCCCCCGTTTTGCCATCACACAGTCTCTCTCTGTCTTATCTCCCAAATCCTTCCTCCAGCTCTCTCTTGACTCTGCTTCTCCCTAATCTGCTGTTAACCCTCCTGCAGCTCCCACCCACCTCCCATCTGACACATCATTCTGAGGTAGAGACGAGCGCCGCATCCCTCTCCATCCTTAGACGAGCAATCATGCCTCCCTCTTCGTAACTCTTTTCCCTCATTCCCCGCAGTTTAAACACAGGGATGCGAGAGGTCAAGTGAGTTATATTGATGCGTCCCTGTGTGTATATCTCTAGCGTGATTTATTGACGCTTGTGTAGGTTTGCGTCCCAGCTTCTTTCGATCCCTGCCTCTATGTGTGTCGTTGTAGATCAGCATTTAAAGAGAGTCAGCTCACAGCAGCGAGATGACCAGCAAGGTCAAGGCCAACTCTGTGGCAACGCAAATTGCTCCACTCTGAAATCCTTCCTCCTCCAGATGCGCACAGATCATCTCGCTCCCCTGTTAAAATTCTCCACAGTGCAAAATACGTCTGACTCTGAAACATGGACACTGGGGCATGTGAGTCATTATTAATGCGACCTAAACATATTCACGCATGCATACACACACACATACACAAAATGGCAGGGCTGTGTTTTTCTGTTTGTTTAACAAAGTGGAAACTGAGGGGGAGCTTAGTGCTAATTTTACGCTTCATTTGTTTTAATTCTATTAGAGTTGTAGCCTATCTTGCATGTTTTACATTAGTTGTGCGTGGATTCCCTGAAAGGCTAAATCCCTTTTAACCTATCCAAGTTGATTTCTTTCAAGTGATGTCAGGAGCTTCTGTCGCACACCTACCTGCACCCCAAATCCCAAAGACTACAGCTGATGAAAATACTTGAAAACAGTGCGTCGCAGCGTATGTAAATACTCATTTTAGATGCCACTTTGAGAACAAATTCACATTTAACCTCTCATTCTCCACATTTATTTAACATTTCACACGTGAGCACAAGTCCTGTTCTAATCTATTTCCTGGCTCTCTTGGCACCTTTGTGGAGGGATTAAGGCAGTGTGAAGGAGGCCATGCCGAAATACTAACTGCGTTTTGTCTGAGAGAGCGCTGTGGCTGAATCCGGTGGGAGGAATTGTGTGGGTGGGAGGCGTTTACTGTATTTGTTTACATGTAATTCTCCCACCAGTTTCGCCAGGCGCCCAGCACATGCTGAATTGATCGATTCTCCTTTTACACACAGCAGGTTGCTCTTTTTTTATCCCTCCACTATCCCTCTCTCCACCTTGCTCGCTTGTCTTCATTCTGTCTTGTTGTTGCAGTGCTGTCTACCTCCTTTTCTTTTAAATACATTTTATCTCTTTTTCTTTTTAGTATTTGTTTTTCTTTTTTTTTTGGCTTTCTGTATGGGTATTACTACTTCCCTGTGCTTCTCAGTCTCTAGCTGTGCTAATTTCTCTCTCTGCCTGTCACTGATTTCACGCCGCTTGCTGTCTCTGCATCTCTCTCCATGTGTCTTTGCACATCTCTCTCTGGTTCGCTCTTACTCTTACTCCCTTGTTAGACTGCACTCTCTGCTGTCACTGCCTCACAGGACCTCATTTTAACACTCCTCCCTCAGCGGCCCTGTCTCCCCTTTCCCTCTTCATCCGCACTCTTTCCCCTAGTTTCTGGGCCCTTGCCTTCGATTTCTTTCTCCTTGCATCTCTTACCGTATCCACTCCTCTCCTCTCCCTTCCTCTCCACTCCTCTTCAAAGCGGCTCATACCAGGCTTGGAAATCCTGCTCTACACGCCACCTCCAGGTGCGGATTGTTTTTAACGAATCCTACAAACCCAAGGCTGAGAACTGACACGGTGATAAATTCACACACCGCGTGCATGTACTACAGCAGCATGTATGCCCACATGACTACATGAGCACACACCAGCACCTGTGCTCTCAGGTGCTCCCCAGTAAGAACACACAAAATCGAAATCAGAATCTAAATATCTATGTTTTTGGCAGATTTTAGCAAATTTATGTTTTGTCTCACGGTGAAAAAGTTTCTCCAACATTTCAGGGTCTTCATGTGCATTGTGATGTGATGTCTTTATCCTGGGATTTGATGAACATATTTATGTGATGTGTAAGCATACAAGAACTGAATGGTAACCTAGCAGGTTTATCTGAAGACTCACTTCACTTAGGTATTGAAAGAATATCATTTTGTGGAAAAATGAATCAGTCAAACAGATGATAGCTCATTGAGGAGGTCCTGTATTTATCAGTTCATTACTTTCGTTAATTGAATCTCTTTGTGTTCCTCACTTTGAAGATGTAACCATGAACTTTTGGGAAAACACAACAGACATGTTTCCACTCTTTTCATCCTTTTCCTTTTAAACTAAACTATTATTTAACTGACAGCTAATGGAAAAACTGAGGAAACAATGCAGTAAACTCTTTTATCTCTAGATATCTTACCTACACTGGATCATTAGCTGGAGATTTTCAACATTTTTATATTTCAGTTGTCATTCAGTTCCATGAAAAGACCAAAAGGAATGATGTGTCCATCTTTCAGTACTTTCTCTTGCTCTGTATGCTACTGAAGAACATGGGAGCTCATTTACTGAAACTGCTGGACGCTGTGGTTTTTAGCTAACTATCCACAGCGGATTTGTTGTGCTAGCACTAATTCATCCATGTTTTTTTCCTTGCTGCAGCATGTGGGATTGTGTGAAAATAAACCGCGGAGAGGACACGTCACCTTGTGCACTGGTGTGGCTCATTGATGGGATTTTAATAGTTTTTGTACAACAATGGAGCTCCACGGCAGAGGAGGAATGAGATATCAACACTGGTTTAGTGGGATGAGTTCGCTGTTGGTTGTGGTCTTTTCACGGGATTTATCATAATACACCGCATCACAAGCATCCTCATGCCTCATGAATGACACTGCATATTACACAGGCTGCACAAAAAGAGCACGAGCATGAGCTCTCAGTCATCTCCTAGATCAGAGAAATGGCTGACAGCATTAAAGGAGACACATGTGTATTTGTCAAAGGCACTTCTGAGGAGCTCATTTGAAATGAAAGTGTCATATCTCAGACTGGCCTCCCACACGGGATCCTCTTCACCATTAAAGACCCGTGCAGACACGGATGTCCTCTAACAAGCCACACTAGCAATGAGTGGGCGTCAGCACTTGCGACTGCCCTCTGTGCACAAGCGTCACATCCTAAGAACGTGATCATTGGGAATGACAGGCAGCTTAGACAATGGCTGTTTGAAATTGAAATAATCTAGTGTTACACTAAAGGGACCCATCACCCAGCTGAACTCAGAACAGAACGGCTGAGCCTCATTGATCTTTTCCGTGTACGCAAAGCGTTCTGCATGGACAACCTTTGCTGAAAAGGCAGCAGTCAAAACACCTCGATGGAGGTCAGAACACTTTATGCTGCACATTAAGCTCAACTCAGTCAGTGCAGACGTTTGCTTGTGTCTGCATCAGGCTTTGATTGAGTTTTATGCATGTGTTTCATTGGGCTTGCTGTAAACAGATGGAAATATTGATTAAAAAAAAAAAGAGGCTGGTTTACAGCGAGTGAATCAAGCAGGAAATTCATTTGTCAGAAACCCGTCAAAACGCTCTCATCAGATGGCAGTCAAATGAGTAGAAAAGGTAAGATGAATACAGATCAGCTATTCTAAAATCCTCACTAAAAAGGCTGCTCAGTTATGAACCTGTGAAATCCCTTTCAGTATTTTTGTGTGTTTCCAGGTTAATGGGCTCAGACAACATGTTCTTAGATAGGCTCTGGCTCATATACACAAAACAAAGCTCTTCTCTACAGACCTGCCCACATTGCCTGTGTCATCACCTCTCCTCCTCCTCATCATCTGTTCCCTTTCTCCTTTCCTGCCCTTCTTCCTTTTACTGACTGCCTTATGTGCGTGCTCTCTTACCCCCCTCTCTCCTAGCTTTGCTCTTCTCCTCCTCCTCCTCCTCCTCCGCCGTCTCTCTTAACATTCAAACAACCCTCCCCTCCTCTTTTTTCAATCCCTCCTTTCATCTATCCACACCTCTGTCTCTGACATCCCTTCCCTCACCTTGTTGAGCGTTATGACCGCCTCTTGGTTGACTCCGGTGATGTTGAACGTGTCCCCGGTCTCCCCCTCCAGGATGGTGTAGTCCAGCTTGGCATTCTCGCCAAGATCAGCGTCAGTTGCGGAGATGCGACCTATCTCGGCACCTGGGATGGCCAGCTCGGAAACGGAGAAGGACCACATACCTGGGAGAGACACATGACGACACATATTAGAGACACTCCGTCATCCCATTAGCCCCTGATGTACTTCATCTGTGAGTTAACCATTTGGTTTAGGCTTTTTAACCGTTTTCAAATTACCATTCCCCACCTGCGCAAAGCCAATATATGCAACATTTAATTCTGATAAGGCAGCATTTAATTTAACACAACTAAGAGGAGAAAGGAGTGAGATAAAGGAGGAGAAAGGCAGAGTGTGTGTTTGAGCACCGAGATATCATTAACAGGCAGGAAGAATGTGGCCAGAAAACCTGCTGTAAAAAATAACTAACTTAAGAGAGGCTTGGGTTTGAAAAACAGGAGGAGCAGAGGAGATAAAGTAAGTAAATAAAAAAGATTCCAGTTAAGAGAAGCCGGTCTGCCTCCTTCACACTTGAACTCAATGAACTGCGCCAACTACTCAACACAAACATCCTCAACACAAACATCTGCTTTTTAGTCTGTAAACTGTCCTCTCCTTCATCCTGCTAAGAAGTATTAATGAAAATAACAGGCTCTTTCGTGTGAGCTGCCGTTACGTTAACACATGCTGGTCTACTTTAAAAGCTAGGTCCATCAAAGCACTACATTATGAGCCATTTTGCAGGTTTTTCAGTTTACATTACAGGGACACGCTTTCCTCTTCTGATTCATCTGATGCACCTATGCGAGGAAAGTATAGAGTACCAGAAAGCTTGCATAATTGCATAAAAAGCCCACACGTGCCTTCAGTTTTATTTCATCTTAGCGCGAGCGCACACACACACACAGCGGCCACCGGCTGCACTGACAAGAATAAGCGTGGTAGGAACGACAGAAATTGAGCCAGGGAAAAGGTAAGATATCACTATTTGGCTCGCGCACACGGAACAGACAGGCCCGTTCAAACAGAGCCGTTATCTGCTCAGCTAAAGCTAAGGGAATCAGATAGACTCGTAAAACGTGAGCGAGAGCAACTTTACACAAACACATTGGGTTGACAGAATAAAAGATAGCCAGCACTTCAGCAAGACAGTATCTGGGCCAGCACACAGTCGGATGAGTTGCGCAAATCCGACGGCATCACAGGGAAACAAACTGTGGGATTTTTTTCACTTTGCGGATCAGGATTATGGTTCAGACATCAAAGTGGCATCGGCAACCAAAGTCATCATTCTGGGCTTCTTTTCATGCCTCCTGGTGTCAAATCTGTAATGTACCCGTCCCTGCTAGTGACTAGTGCTAATATTGCAATTTCAGAAGCACAGGTTAGTCTCCTTCAAAGTCCTGCTGCTGTAACGACCTAACACGAAGTGAATGTGGAAAGACAACATTTTGACAGTACCTTCCAAAACACATGCACACACATATCACAAAAATATAATATGGTAACAAGCGCATTATTATTATTATTATTATTATTATTATTATTTTAATTACCACCTCTATTGGTATGTTGTTGTTTTTTTTATGTTGAATCATTTAGCACATGCTCGGGTTTGTACCGACTAGTTGACTAGTTAAGCAGGAAGTTGACTTGTCGCTGATCACGTGAAAATAACAACACGGACGCCTCCTAGAAGACAGGTGAGGAGTCCAGTGGGTCATTGCGGCAAACTAGCAGCATCAAGTGTGTGGAAATACTTCAGTAGATATGAAGGCCAGTCCTGAAATGTAAAAATGTACTACTGCAATGCACACTCATCTGAAAAGGCATCTGCTAACGCTAGCAGAGGAACAGTCCAAATCCTCTTGACAACAGTCAGTTAACAACTTCGCCAAACACCCTGCGGTAACAGAGAGAAGGAGGCAGCAAATCAGCAACTTTCATTGTTTCATTCAAGTTATTAGACCTTTAGGTGCTATCCGTGGAAAAAGCTTTGGAGATACAGCCTACCGCATTTTTTTCATATAGGCTAAACATATCTGCAGCGCACAGTATTTA
The DNA here is from genome assembly GCA_030220025.1 of Chelon auratus. Taxonomy (NCBI): domain Eukaryota; kingdom Metazoa; phylum Chordata; class Actinopteri; order Mugiliformes; family Mugilidae; genus Chelon; species Chelon auratus. Next base: position 3,124 of record JASGAT010327599.1, on the reverse strand, counting down.
TAAGCTCATCTGTCTAAGGTCTGCACTTTGTTCTATTATTTAACATTGTTGCAGTGGTTGTAGAGCGTGTTTTTTGTACTTGATGTCAGTTAATGCACCATGCGAGAGACGTAAATTATGGTAGAGCTGAGAATTTGCAGAGCGAGAGAGCCGCATACTAGAAGTGTCAGCTTGACTGTGTTTATGGTGTTGACCTGGGCTACGGCCGACAGTAGCCCGTGTTCAAGCTTCAATAAACTTGCAGAAAAGCCTCCGTAGCCTCCTTTGTGTGAGACGCTACAATATGTATTCAGGTCAAGAATACTGATGTCATTGTTGCAAGGCATTACTTTCTACTGTGGTCGACTTGACTTTGACCACATATTAGCCGGCTTTAAAACATTGAAAGTCGTTCAACCCCTAGTACATTGCCACAGCTCGACAATGCAACCCCTACCCCTCCAATAAAAGACCTTCCTAAAATGTTTTAGCTATCTGAATTCTTAGGATTTATTTCTACGACAAATCTGGATTGTCACAAGAAGTTAATGTGAGACCAGTATCAGATTTCACCAATCAAGTGCACAACTGCAAAACTTGATAGGTCAATCCAGCTTTAATTGTAAGTCTGGGGCTTATGGAGAACTATAGTCGACACGTAGAAGTGGAGTTACATCTAAGTAACGTTTACTTTTCATGATCTCATTACTGGATGGTCCATGTCCTCTTTCTCTTTCTGTATGAGAGAGAATGTGATCAGGGTGAGCAGTGGAGCGCTCTCTCAAAAATATGGTTTATAAAAAAGAGATAGAGATTTCTTCAGCTCTCCTCACTGTCATTAATCACTCCTAGATTGGAGTCTTGCAAGAAAAAGCATACATTTTTGAAAAGGTGCATACCAGCTACGGTATTCTTAGCTGTAGGCTCTTTAGCTATACAATACATCTTTGACACATAACTTTGAGTTCAGCTTTTACTACCAAATAGGTTAAACACAACAACGGGTGCGTCAAAGGGCTACGACAAACCAAGCTGACACTCGTCCTTTCGCCAATTTCCAGCCGTGAGCGTCTGTGGATCTAGTCGGACCCATGCTGGCAGCTTTCTGACCAGTTGAACATGTTGAATCAGTGGCAGTCTGTGGCTTAGAGACAGCTCTCTCATTGGCAGACCAGTTTAATGAACAAGTCACACACAGACTGACTGATCATCATGATTCAGGAGAGGCCAGCTTGGTATGACAGTGTGCATATCAGCACTCTGACCTCTTCCAATATCCTTTTTTAAATGGCAAGTACAAACTCCTGCCTCGTGCTGGTTTAGAGTTTTTTCCTCTCATACAGCTGCAGAACATGCTGCACATTGTATTGGTTCAAGCGCACGTTTTTTGGTCCAGACACAGGAAATGTAAAGCACCACAGTCAGCCTTTCTAGTTTGCAGATGACTGTTTGAGTCTCGTCCTTTAGAATGAGACTGTTTCTGTTGTTTTATCTGTTAGGGACAACGGGAATGTTTCTTTGTCCAGGTCTTTTTGAGGGAAAAAAAATTTGGAGGTCATAAAGTTAAAGGTTCAAATTATCCAAGGTCCTCTTGGACAACTGCTTTTTAGAATATTTTGTGTGTGTGAGTGAAACAAGTTGCTCACTATATGATGTATATTTTATATTTTATGTTACATGATATATCTGAGGTTTTCAAATGGGGACAGCGAAGCAACTTAAGACTGTCCTACAACTGTAAATTACCAAGGAGTGTTGTCGAACTGTGAATTAAACTGTTAAGGGATCATTAACAATGAACAGGATCAGTCAAGGGAAATGTAACCTTAGATCAGATATCAAAAATACAGCACCACAGAGCAACAGTGAATACAAATGACCCTGTCATCTGACAAAGAGTAATCAAATTAAGAATCAACATGTTATTGCTGTGGTAAGAGAGGCAGAAAACTTTCTAACAACACAGCAGCCAAGATGGATATGAAGAGATTAGAACTAAGCTCTTCTTGATCAAGATGAAACTACAGTGAATCAAACTGTTTTTTTCTTTCTTTTATTTATGAGCTGCCTTCATAACAACAATGTTTCTCAGCTATGATCTCCACATCTACCTGATTGTCTGATATTAATTGCCTTTTTATTGTCTGGCTTCAAACAAAACAAATTTATTGTTACTGAAGTTTGTATGTGATTTCCTTCTGCAGTCGCCGCTTAGGAAGGATTACATAACGGCACAAATGACGTAAATTTACCAAGTGCAATTCAAATGGGATTTGTTTTTCATAGTTAAACATGCTTAAGTGGTTAGCTGCTAGCTAGGAGCACAGCATTTGCTCTGCTACATTACAAGCAGTAACTGTGACAGTAGCACTAAGCTCAGTGCTGGCCTTATGGCTCTTAAGGGCCATGAACTGGCCCCATTACCATATGCTGCTCTCCAGGCTGCTCTTTACCCACTTCTTTAGTTACTTTACTTCATTTACCTCCTGGTGAGCAACTGCTTCCTCCACTTCCTCCTCCTCCTCTACCTCTACTGCAATTTACTCACGGTGCACCACAAGAGGCTGTCAAGGAGGGTTTCCCACTGTTTAAAGCTGTAATGTAGCAGATGAGATGGCTGTTTTCAGTGTACTGGCTATAACTTATACACTAATAGACAGGAAAAAGAAAAAAATGGATCAAGTGATACAATTTTACTTAAAAGTATTTTGGTGTTTGAGCATAAGAACTTAAACTATCTATTTAATGAACTTCCACAGGGCTGTTATTTTTAAAGAGGTACATATTACTCAATATTCATCGCTCTTCGTGTACCAAGGTTAAATGATGTGCCACCATGCATCAATAAAGTATTATCTGTGTTATCAATGATGAGGAACTGTGGTCATTATATGCATCTTGTAGTGAGGCACATTCCGTGCACACAGTTATGACACAAATCTGCTTAGTTGTCCAACCCACAACTTTGATGTCTCGGTTCACTATCATTGCTCTCACAGTGCCATGTTTGGCAGCAGGAAGCTGTTTTCAGACTTAAAATCCAACTGTACACTACCTGCTCAGTCTCAGACAGAAGATAACCACAGTTAGCAACTAAGTGGTGAATGTAGTGACCAGGCACTCCCACCCCATAGCAATGACACTC
>JASGAT010327595.1:0-14180 GCA_030220025.1 Chelon auratus | reverse complement strand
GCCAAGGCACTCGTGCGCACCTGCAGGGTGTACCCAGCCAGAAGAGAATAAATGTAAAAAAATATATATATATATATAAGAAAGGGAAAAAGACGATTTCTCTTTGTAGGCGTCAAGCTTTAATTTCACTTGAAACGGTTTCTGCAAGGAGAAGAAGAAGATAAAGGACTTCTGTGTGTGAAGGTAGGTTGCTTTTATTTTAAATTGGATGTGAGGAAAAAGTACTTTTGTCGGTTTATTTAACGTTGCAATAATAATAATAATGATAAAAATGTTAATAGTAAAAAGAAAGTATTTGTGTTGCTGTCTTGATAATAGCTATTTGCTCCAGCATTGATCTTATTTCATATTTACTACAAAATAAGCCTCCTCATACGTCACTTGAATTTTGAACCTGCGTGCCCATCTCAAAATAATATGCCGAGGGTTTTTGTCACGGCTTGGTAAATGTATCATCTTAAGAGGCTTTGTGGAACACCTACACACACTCTCTCTCACTCTCTCTCACACACACACACACACACACACGGTCACGCACACACACGGCGCGTCTGCACGGACACACCCGCTCACTTCAAACAGATTTGAATATTGATTTAGATTTATAAACACAGACAGAGCGTGGCTGTTATGAATCGTCATTTTTTTTTATGCCTCTCTCTCTCTCTCTCTCCGTGGAAGGCCAGAGTCAAAGGTGCAGTGAGAGCTGCTGGGGAGACTGGTTTTCACTCAGAGCTGCAGCCTCGCTGGAGATCCCTCTCTCTCTCTCTCTCTCTTTCTAACACACACACACACACACGCACTCACACGAACTGCCACACAGAACAGTTGTATGTCAACTTTCCAAACTCGTCTGCTTTGACAGATTTCGATCAGGAGAAGAGGCTGAGTGGATCATTATTTCTTTTTAGAGCTCGGCTGAGACCTGATGTCAGCACAGGGGAAGTTTTCCTGGAGGGAAGGAGCTGCAGCACATCCAGGTTTGTTTATTGGTTTATTTTTTAATAATCGTTATTGCCTTTAAGAGCTGAATAATTCACTTAAAGCGGTAAAAGTGCATTTATTTTCATATAAATCACCTTTTCATATGAACTTGAATAAATTAATATAGCGTCATGATAGAGATGGAAACTTCAAATGGGTGTGAGAGTTTGTTTTCTTAAAGCCATCACATAGTTTAGTCTTCTTACATTTTACTCCACCAGACTCCATACAAAAAACATCATATTTAACACAATATACAAAGCACAAATTAATAGTCCTACAGAACTTTGAGAATATTATTTTAAATGTCAACCCTATATGTCGGTCCCTTTATCTTTATATCATCTAAATATAACATAAAAACAACCCGTTTGCTGATAAAACTTTCATCTTTTTTTAAAAAAAAAATACGTTTTATTATAGTTTCCTTATATTCAGCAGCTGCATGGTAATTGCACCATAACGCGAGACTTTGAGACCGCTGCGTGGAAAATGATGACGCCTGATGCAGTTATCTGCTGGATCTCACCGTTTAAATTGCTAAATAATTTATTAAACTGTAAAGCCAGGCCCTCCGCGGGGACTTTGTATCTTAAAAGGACGTTTAAAGGGAGAAGGAGTTAAACGCCTCTGGCGAGCAGCGCTCCCACTGACTCCCGGCTAATTGACGACGACGGCTTTTATCTCCGCCTCTGCTACACTCAACCTGAGGGTGAGGATTTCACCAGGCCTGCTCCAACCTGTGATTTCCACCGGTTAATGCGGAGCCGTACATCTTTTCAAATGCTCTGCACGGGCCCGGGTGTCTGACCCTTGTTTGATAGTCATGAAAAGAAAAATGGTATTTTAAGATTGGATAATTACTTGCAGACGGCCCCCTTCTCTCCCCTCTCTGTGCTTTTATCCAGGCGTGGAAAGAAATAATCAACACATTATTGAATGAATAAATGCACGGTTTTAAAATTAAATGGGGTAGATAACGCACTAAAACACGCAGCTGGTAACTTTAGCAAAACAAATCTTAGATGTTGGTAAATTATTTGAATTTCCAGTTGCACATGTACCACATATATCTGCAGGAGAGCTTTCCTCTCCTCTCTCCTGCCTCTTTTCCCTCCTTTGCTGGATACCCGCATGGCTGCAGATGAGGAATGTGGTGGTGGAATTCATTCTGAGCTTAAAAAGAGACAGAAAAGGGGGAACGAAATCCAATAAAGCATTCATATAGAAATGCTGATAGTCAGTAATGTCAGGAAAAAGCTTTTCCGTTTGCAGTTTTTATCCACCCCAGTCAATACTGATTAGGCTTTAATAAGACCTTTTTTTATTTAACTTCTTCCATTTCTCTTTATTAAATACTCCAAGTTATTATTAATTATCCATCTGTAGGAGAAACATCACTTTAAATCCTCAAAATCGTTGCCATCTATTTAGATTTTAGCTTGACTGCAGCCCCAGATTTATTTATTTTTTTTTAATTTATGGAGACATTTTTAAAATATATTTCTTTTAAATTCTTTGCATTTAAGCTAAAAGTACAACTGATAAAAAAAAAACGCAGGGGTTAAAATAAATTATTTGCCACCATTTGATACAGACTGTAATTACTGTAGATGTATTTTTAGTGTGTGTTTGGATGTGAGTGTGTGGGTGAAAGAGAGAGCGAAAAAAAGAGAGGGAGGTGAGCTGAAGTAGGATAATCACAAGCTGTATTTTAATTAGCCTGGCAGGTTTGATGGATACATTGCTGCTGCTGCTCTGCAAAAAAAAAAAAAGAAAAAAAAAAAAAAGCACAGGATAGTGAGCAAGATGTTTAAACACAGGGCTTTCCCCGCACTGTTCCCTTATCACAAAGGAGCTAAACCTTTGTGTAATGTAACATGTAAGTGACCCCGGAGGTCATCAAAACACACTCAGTCTCCTCCCCAGGGATTAAAGGGGCAGAAACCCCATTCAGTGTCTGTTTGGGAAGAGTTTACTGACACATGCGTCCAGGCATTTTGAACAGGCAGCACTCATTTACACTTAAAACGTCCATTTAGTTTTGGTTGAAAGTTCTGCGTCAAATGATAACAGATGTGCTCCTGCTGTTGAATGAGCCTAGGTTTTAAGCGGCGCTTCTATAATAAAACATAGCTCCGGTTGTGAGTTTATTTTTACACATTCGAAATTCTTCATAAATTCAAAACGCAGCGCCTCCGTAGAGGCATGGCAACCATGTGTGTGTTTGCCAGTTGTGTTCTTTCCATTAACATGACATGCCTTTTAATTAGTGCTGTAATTGTTTGTGTTGTGTTGGTGCAGGGGTTCGCCAGCAAACAAACGGATGCAATTAAACGCGCTCGCCTTCAGATCATCTGCGAGGAAGCAAAGTCAAGACTAGTGGAAAGTCGACAAGGACGAATAAAGGCGAGAGAAGACTCGGCTGCCTCAAGGTTAACACTCACTGAATGAACTGAGTGAAGAGCTCGCCTTCAGACACTCTGGATAAAACATCACTCACTGCTTTTTACCCAAATCTTAGCTGATGCTTTAAGTTTGTGTCATTGCTGAGAAATTAAATTTATTGTCAAATTTCTGTTAAATCTGTGCCTTGTAATTAAATTGGAAATAAATGTGTCTTGCTGTCATTGTCAGAGCTCCACTCTTCTCTCCTTCTCCCTCTGCCTTCACCTAGCCATCAGTAGCCCTCTCCTCTGTGTGCTGAGGTGCCTGCATGGTGTGGTAAAACCTGCCCTGCAGACCGGACCTCTCAAGTCTTCAAAGGAGGAAGAACTCAATGTGGGGGATTTGTTCAGGCTTATTTGGTAACCTAGGATTTGAATTGGATTCTGGGAGGCATTCATAACACATTTGAAAATGTTACATTGTGTGATTTTGTGTGTAATCCCCATAATAAATTTTAGGAATGGTCACAGCACTCGCACAACTGTGACTATTCATGATTTATCAAATAGTTTTCTTGTCTTGCCTCTCGGGGGTGAGGTGCGCGTTGCCTGCGGGGCGGGCGGGGGGGAGAGAGGGGCGATCTCGGTCGGTCGTAGGTTGGGGGAGCCGGCGAGGAGGCGATTCTGGCGTTTTAACCTTTCTCTCAACGTTGTTTTGTTTATTTGACCTGAATATGTGATAGGGTCAGCCACCATGCTTCCAGAGGGATTCTCTCAGACCCCCCCCAACAGCAGTGGAGCATTTCAGCCTCTAGTGGATTATACCTCCCTGGGAGGAGGGTTAGTGTACATGCACACACACTCTCACACGCACACACACTGTATCAAAGCCACAATCATAGATTAATTACCTGTTTTCTCCATAAAGTGTTTCACAAAGTGTAAGCGCAGTTTTAAATATCCATATCCATAAAAGTCCATGCGTCTCATCACTGTAAGTTTCATGTTGGCTCATGATTGGCTCCAGACTTTCCCTGTTACGTCTTTTACACTCATGATTAAAGCTTTTTCACTTTTCTCTTGGAAAGTTTAGATCAGAAAGCTAAGAAACGACAAGATTTGTTGTCTCTAACGTCAAAATGAGTGGTGTCTGTTTGCAAAACCAATAATTGTTTTCCAGGTGCTCCAGAAAGAGTCCAGAGGGGGTGAATAAAGTGGACTAACTCTTTATATAAACACACTATGTTTTGGTGGCTCCGCTTCTTGGATTTGTGCATGCAGCTCTCCCGCCTTAGTTCGATAAGAGCGAGAGCAATGTTGTGTATGTGTGGGTAAATCAGTATTTTGTGCCCTGTCCAAACCCCACTTTGCTTTGAATGACACTTTGGCGACGCCCCCAGCTCCCCACTTCGACTTCTCAAGCGTACCCTGTCAGTGCCAACTCTGCCAATTCCTCTCATGTCTTTAATATCTCTCTTTGGGCCCTTGGGTTTTGCCAGCGAAGGCTCCCCTGTGACAGTTGGACATCGCCGTCACATTTGGGAGACAGCGGCGGGTGTTTGTAGCGTTCCCAGCCCCGGGCCTGTGGGGAATCTGTGATGGCTCGCCTGTCAGCCGGCCCCTCCCCTGTAATTAGGAGAGTAAACACAGCGTCTGGCTCGGCTTGGGGGAGAAAGTAGGAGGGAGCGGAGGAGGGGACAGTCCGGCTCCTGTCCTGCCGCTACTTGAGCTGTCCAGGAGAGGCATTGGATTGACAGGCTGTGATGTGCAGCCCGTCGCATCCCTGCGAAGGACTTAGATGTGGAGAGTGCAGTCTGTTGACATGCTGAGAAACATCAGACTTCCATTTGTACCTTGTTGAGCATTGGTGAACCAGTGCAAGGGGCTTTTTCTTTAACTGAACCTTTGTTGAGAATTAGAAAGAAAGATGATCTGGGATTGGTTCACGAAAGAGATGATAGATGATGAAGAACATACTGATGAATTTAAGCTATGTCCTGTAAGGTATGTCTTGTACTTTTTTACCGTTATAAGGCATGCACGAGTCCAGCCAATAGTATAAAACCCTCCACTGCTAAGCCTCCGTCCTCTCTTCACCTCTCTCCTGGTTGCTGGGGTTACTGGTCAGTGGCCGGAGGAATGTGTTGTGGGTTGGAGTTGTAGCCGTCGCATGGGACCAGCTTTGGGGGAGCGCCATCCCACCCTACCCCAGCCACTCTACTCTGCCGAGGCAGGGAGGTGGGCTGCGGGAATGCTGAGACCAGGAGGGGAGGAATTTCACTGGTGGACCTGCCAGAGAAATGCCATACAGGGAGCGATGAAGAGAGAAACCTAGATAGAGAGAGAGAGAAAAGGAGATCTCAGCCAATTGAAACGCAGCCTGTCAGTGTCATTTTGGTTTTGTCTGATGCTCACTGATGATGGGCCAGTTGCTGAATGAGCTGGTTACCACTCAGACACAGTGGCACCGCATCTGAGTCAGATCTTTCTCAGATGGCTTAGGGTTCGGCGGGCACAACCAGAGTGGCTTGAACACTTTATAGTCGGCGCATTTCAACTAAAATTTCAGTTTCAGTCCAAACCATTCATCTGTGTCTGTGTACCTCTATTGCCTCGAGTGTTATCACATGTGCTAGTTTATTGTACATTTTAAATCAGATGGTGTGCATCAGTGTGTGCATGTGGCGGACAGGGAGAGTACAAAGGGAGGGGTGCTTGAAGGCCCAGCGTACTTGCCAAAGTCTTTACGGCGCCCAGAGAGCCATGCTGCAGCATCATGGTCCACAGCATGGAAAGACATGGGGCAGATGGGTGCAGTGTAGCAGCACAACCTCCCCCTTCTCCTCCCAAATGTGAGGCAGCAGTGGTGGGAATGGCACAGTGTGAGAGGGAGTCTGGGTTCATGGCTGAAACAGAAAAGCTGTTGGAGGGGCATTTGGGGGCTGGGAGAAAGTAGGGACTGAAAGCTGTTTGGGGTGGGGTGGGGGGCTTTGGAGAAGCTGCCGGTGGGGCAGGGATCCTGCGATGGAGAGGGAAAGCCAGTCCCCCTGTCACATCCCTTTGAAATCCAAGTGCAGGGGCACGAGCCCAGGGAGGAGTGGCAGCGTGGCCCAGCGCCTGGGCAGACAGGCAGTCACCGCACTGGGCCGCAGTCCAGCTCGCCTCGCCTGGCCCCTTCCCACTCTAGCCCACCCCGTCTGGCCCGGGCTTACGGGAGTCAGGCAGCCGACCCCCAGTGGACAGGCCGGAGCCCTGCGCTACTGAGTCCCTTCTCAGATCCTGCGCTGGGTTCAAAACAGCATCAGCATCCCCTGGGGAGTGAGGCCCTCCAGAGATGGAGGGGGGGGGGTGCCTCCACTGCCTCACAGCTTCTCCTGCACCCAGGCCTCTGGATGGGGGCCCAGTGTAGCCTGCTGCTGATGATAACCCCCACCTCACCACCAGGCCATTCTGCCTTCAGGCCCTGTGCAGGTCCACACATCCCCATGGCAACAGTGGCAGGGCCGTCCACACAATGTGAGTGGGCACCACGCCAAGTGCTGCCAAATTGGGATGAGGGAGAGACATTTTGGGAGAATGCTCCATCCTGAATCTTTTCACCTTTGTTTTGTCTCTGGGTAATCGTGTTTTTGGCTCCAGTGATCTCATATCAGAGACTTGGACAGCATGGTCAGCAGCAGCCAGAGACAAACACCTTTTGTGAGGTTCTACACCGCTGCTCTGCGTCTCGCAAATTCTGCTCCCTCTCTTTAGGCTCTAAAATTTCTACTTGTCAATTTTGACAACAGCAGGGGCTGGCAGTCATAAAACCAGACCCTCGGGCAGAATTGAACCGATACATTCTGAGGCATTCGTTGTGTGTTTAAAGAGACCTTGTCACAGCAATATTAAGCCTGCGTAAACACAAGTAGTTCAATGACATTCACAGCAACCACCTAAAGTTGATTCCCCACCCCCTCTAAGCCACTGGGAAGACACTGCATAAGTGGTTGGGTGGTGTTTACTGAAAGTGGATATCTGCTGTTTGTTTTGTTGTTCTGCTTCGCCACCGTAAACACTGCATAGATTTCCTTGAGTGGTGTTTGAAACGTGTGTGTGTGTGTGTGTGTGCCATGCGTGTGCCATGTGTTATATTTGCTGATAACAGGATTTACTCAAATTGCGAATCACCAGTTGAGAAAGGTTAATTGTCAGTGCAAGTGGTAGAATGGGTACATGCAATAATTATTAGTCTAAGTTGCTTTATTATTTAATGACGCTAATTAGGCATTAACTGTGGTCCCCTTTTTGGATCACGACTTCAAATGCATGTCAAATTGCATTAAGTTCACTTTGACATCCGTTTATCAAACTAAAGGAATGCTGTTTTGTAGATGTCCTTAGAGTGTTTATTATTATGAAACCGATCTGTTATTGAGGTACTGATCAGAAAAGTAGCAGAGGGATTTTCAGAAATGGCTCAATGAAGTGCATCCTCATTTTATTTGCTGTGAGGACAATGCGCTTTATAATTGGTGTGTTTTTGTTTTTTGGAGGGGGCTTGCTCGCGGTTTTGGTGATTAAGCTTGCATTAAGAAGGATATTTGATATGCGCACAAGAGCCGAAATTTGAAGTGTTTTTTTTTGTTTTTTTTTTCTCCAGTTATTACTCCACTAAAAAGCACAAGGTTTGGTTTGAGTGCCACCCATGTGGATGTGACTGGCATGAATCTGGCATTAAGGTGAGGTGGAAGGTGACAAGGAAAGAAAGCAAGAGATCAAGGCATGACTGCCAGTGCATGTCATTGCCCTACACTCTCATCAAATAGCCCCGTGCTGCTTATGTTGCTGCCCAGACGCAAATTAATTTGGACGCCTGGAAAGACTGCGGAGCCCGGGACTCATCTCTGCCCTTTAAAAAAGAAAAGACACCAGCGGAGAGCACTCTTCCAACAAGGGGGGGCAGGGGCCGAGAGAGAGGTTTTGATGGATTTCAGCAGAGGGCAACACAGTGTCTGGAATAAGATGGGAGGGTACAGAGGACACGCTTGAATATGCTTGTCCTGCTATGATGACAAGATGGCTCAGCCACCACTGTGCCACTGGCCTCCCCCTGCTTTCGTCCTCCCCTCCCTCCCTCTGGTACTCCCCCTCAGGACACCAGTGAAGTAGAAGGGAGTGCTGAGGGAAGAAGGAGGCGGGGGGAGAAGGGTACTGACAGTTAGCTGCCGTTTAATCTTCTCCTTGGCTCACTGCAGATTCTTTCACTACATGCCCCACTCCCTCTTCTCCCCAAATCTGTACCTGCTCATCCCTGGGCCCGCTTTACAGGGGAGCTCTTGATCAGTGAGGTGATGGAGAATGGCCCTCGTCACACACTCCAAATAGGATCGGATTGCCTGGGAGCAAAAGGTGAGAGCTACATGGAGCTTGGTAAAAAATAGAGGGGGTGGTGGTGGTGCAGCGGCGGGGATGCTTCAGCAACCAGACACTACCAAGAAATGAGCTCTGTTTGAGATGGACATTCCAGGGCCGGGAGGTTTTAAGAGGGTTTGTGTTGGTGCAGAAAAAAAACAACAAAATCCAGTACATGTTGTTGGCTGGTACGAGGACCGGCCAAAAGAGGAGGGGAGGGAAACGGAGGTCTTGTGCTCCGGTGGCATGTCGTTGGCATGTCGTTAACCTCCCGTGGCTCAGGGGAAAAGATTCAGGCCTGTGTGTAGTTTAAACTCAACATTCGTTTGTAAGGTGCCCGGGGAGAGCTGGACCCCCGCTGGAGGACAAGGTAACAAAACAGCAGCATGCTGACAAAAGGAGGGATGGACACCGGAGGGAAGGGTTAAATAAAAACACATGCTGTGTCACAGAGAAGCCCCCTGGGTTCAGTTAAGTGGCTCAAATTAAGATTTTCACTATTCCACTTCATTTGTTTTCTTCCAAATCACCACTGGTCATGCATCATTTAAACTTTTATTGTAAAAATAAAAATATATTTAGAAATATATCCTTTAAGTGTAAAATAAGCCCCCCCCCGGATGTGTAAATATCAGACACAAACTACAAGATTTTGTGTGTGATGTGAAGACTGGCCACAGACGCCAAATAAATGTACCTCTGAAAAGCATTTAAGTAACAATTTCTTGCTTTCCTGCTAGAGTTCAATGAGCAGACCACTGCCGCTCTATATGAGTGAGCTTAATATGAAAGTGCAATAAGCAGCCAGTTAGCTTAGCGTCACAAAAAGACTTAAAGAAACATAAAGAAAAACAGTATATATTCTTTTGCCTAAACCATATAAAAGCAGACATGTGAAGGCGCCAAGTTGCACAGAAAAAAAGAAATACCATGACTGTTCTGTCACATATGTTTAAAGGTTCAAAGTGTGCGGGCTAATGAGACGGAGGCTGGCGTTAGACTACGGAGCAGAAAAATGGGCAGACGGAGTCAGAACAAGAGGTTGGTAACTCTTGCACAGTCTTGTGATCAAACACCAGTGGTGACACTACAAACTTCTATCCCCTCTTTTCAGCATTGCACTTTCCACCCCCTTCTTTTCTACAGTAGTAATGCCCCTCACTATTTTTCTACATCTTATCCCTTTTAATTAGAAAGCAAATTCTGCAGCCTGGAGAGACCTAATCCCCTACTGCCCAACAATGCACAGAGTGGCTTTGAACAGCCGACCTGCAACCTCAACCCCCCAATGCCTCAAATTCCCCCAACACTGCTGGACCTTCAGCGAGGGGGAAGGGGCTTTTCTCTTCTCAGAACATTATTACTTAAGGATACATGTGCTGATTTGCAGAACTACATATTTGCATTTTAGGAATGTTAACAGTAATTAGCAACTAAGTGACAGAAATGATACAAGGGTACGCCAGCCCGGTCTATCTCCCCCACGCGAGACATATAGCCACAGCTGATTTGCATATATATTAATGTCCCTTATTGTATAGATTAGATCCCATTAGTTGTGGTGATTCTGGTAGAAGGTGCAGCCACTGGGATGCTAAAAGTCCTGTTATTATGTTAAAATCATCTTTAAATTGTTGGAGGGCGAGGAAAAAGAAGGGGTTATGGCACTGATACACGGTTAAGGGTGATTAGACTCCCTGACCATCTTGACAATAGGCTGAGATTAGATTTTAAAAGCCCCAAAAGGAAAAAAAAACAGTCTCTATAAAATGGAGCGCCATTAGCCGCGTCTGTGAATTTTTGCTGCTTGTGTCGAAAATGACCAGCTTTCATTTCTTAATAAAAGTATATCTAGATGGAGCATGCAGCCTGCTGATATTTAATTCCTGGGTTCACGAGTTTTACATCTACTGCGGCAGTTAACGTGGGAGCAAAGTGATCATTTACCGAGCTGTTTGTCCGGAGAATTATGAAGCTGTCAGTGTCTGCTCTTGTGCCATCTGTAGAGGGGAGGTCATCAGATAGCAGCCGTGATGACTAGGACGACGGCGACGGTTTAATCTACTGATTACAAGACTTACAAGAGAGCTGAAACCTTTGAAAATTACATAGAGTCGAAGAAGTCAAGAAGTGGCCAAAGATTTGCTTCACCCATAATGTACTTTCTTTTTTTACTAAAGATGCAGATTGAGACAAAATGTCATGCCTGGGAGACGATATGTTTTACTTATATGATATGAGGTGTATGGTATAATTTCTTCTGGGGAATCACAAGGTGAAGGCCAGAAAATATTGATGTTAGATATTAGATTCTCTTGTGTTGTTTGATCTATATATTTCTACTTTTAAAGCTATTCAGTCCAATCAATATTTCTAGTTTCTTTCAGTCTGTTGTTTTGGTTTTACAGCTGGCAACTTTATTGTTTTATTCACTCACCACTTTTGTCTGTTTTCAGGCCTTACACTGCCTGTTCAACAGCAAACAATGAACAGTGCAAGTTATGAACTATTTAGTGAAAGCAGCGTTTAAACAGACAGATGTTGTGAAACCGATACTGTAAGGATTAGTCTGGTGGAAAATGACTGTTGTATGCATAAAGTACATGTTCATGTATATTCAAGGGAAGTGGCCTTACCCTTAAATATACATAAATTTAAGCGATAACATGATTTATACAGGTGAGTTAAGGCTCTTACATACTCCACAAGAAGCGAGAAATTTGTTCTCACTCCTAGGGCTGTGAGAACAAGAAAAAGGTACATTCTGGCCAGGTAATTTATACTTCACGAGAAACTCAAGTGATGAACTCCGGTGATGAAGTCCTCATCGGGCCCACTGCAGCATACGTCACACACGCTAAGTACTGCCGGAGATGCGGGAGATGGACAACGAGAGGCACTTTTCTTATTATTTTTGTTCCTGCTGTTCATTCAGCATGCACACACACAGTATTCCGATCTCTACCCAGGAGAGATTAGCATCTGGGAGCATTTCCGCTTTTACACATTAACCACGTCCACAATTTCGGACCAATCACAGAATAGTTGCCGGCCAAAATGTTCTGCCCGGTTGATGTGTCAAGAACAAGCTGTGAGAACTCCTAAATGAGGGCTGCGAGAACAAACTTCTTGCTTCTCGTAGAGTATGTAAGAGCCTTTTCAGTACATAAAAAAATCACCCCTTGTACAATTCAATGTGGAAATAAAGACCAAAGCATTTTTTCTGTACCAGGCTTTAAACATGGAGGTCTGTGGGGACTGACTGTTGTTTTTGGAGGCAGCCTGAAACCGCCATTTGGGGAACAATTTGGGAACTTCCTTGTTGGCTTCAATTTTCAGCCCTGGAGGTTGCTGCTTGGTCATTACTTTAAAGTAACACCAATGCTGACTAATAGCAAAGGGCAGTATAAGGTATCTGAATGGTCTTTTTTTAACAACCCCCAAGGCAGCAAGAGTTTCCATACTGCAGTTTCCATACTGCAGATTCCAGTCTACAAAAGAGTTATGTTACCACTGTGTGAAAATTCAGTTTTAAGCGCAATCTGATAAAAGTAAAAACATTATGCTGTTGTTAAACTCTATTGTGGCCCTTTAACACTAGGTCATTGGGTTAAAGTCAGCATCAAATTAACTGAATGATGCTCTGCTGGATAATATTACTGAATGCCTTCATGACATTTATAGGCAACCTACAGAAGATGATGCCAAACACACGGATGTGCTGGAAGTACATGTGAAACAGTGCTAAGAGAAGAAACTGAAGAAGTTCAAACGAAACAGATGAAAGAAAATCGCTGTCAAGAAATAATAAACCAGGCCTGTGTGCTGTCTTCTGTAATTTGCCGACTATTCTTCATCGTTGCATCTTCATTTTGAGTCTTTCAGCTCTGTCACCTCGCCCCGCTCGCTGTAACAATGTTGTCTTAAATGAATTCAAACAGAGTTTTATTGACACAGTGAATGATGTTTCAAAGGAAACACCGATTACAAGAAATAACTTCATTTAGCTTCCCTATTAATCATCGCACAGCTAATTAACAATGATAGAGATGCCCTGAGCAGGGATAGCGCTCTCTGCGCGTGTGGAGGGGTGGGGGAGTGCTGGGAGATGAGGGCATTCTCCCACTTCCATTTACTTAAAGCTCAGAGGATCTTTTTTGCATCCCGTCTCAATTAGTTACTCACGCTGTCACTCTGTCTGTCACATCCTGGTGTGTCACGCTGAAACAACTGTGGAGTGGGCTGCCTGGATGAACAAACAACAAGCCTGAGCGCGAGCATTCAGCAAGAGAGCGTGGGTCACACTCTTTGCCTAAGGCCACCCGTATTCGTTTCCTACTCAAGGGTTCAATTTTCAGAAAGCTACTTAGGTATTATTCTAATCCCTACCCAGCTTTTTTCCCCCCCCTTGCTCAAGGCCAAAACTCAGGTTACCTTTTTGGACACTTGATCAGATGCGCTGCTAAAGTTTGAAGCTGCACTTCGTGGTTTAGTTTGTTACAACACTGTGTGTGGCATAAGAGGCCAGCGATGTCAGGCTTGAGATGCTCAGTCTCCTCTACTGACTGAGTAAGACGTGATCGTATCAGAGCCGCAGTGTTCTGGTGCTGCCGATTAATATGTGACTGTTTAGAAGAAAACTGAGCTGCCAATCTTTATCTGATAGAGCAGGCGCCAACTTATTAATAAAACATCATCTCTTAATTTGCTATAACAACACATTAGCATGACAAAATCAATGGCTTTGATTTGGTATTCATGTATTTCTCTGAACATATTTGCTGTTCTCTTGGGCCTGTCTGTGCTCCGAGGTGATGTTTCTCGAGGCTGCCGCAGATGGGAAGGGGGGCAGTGGAGGTTATGGTGAGGACAACTGGGAGTTGCGGGGACGGCCGCCTCTATGGGATGTTTTTCTCTTGTACAGTTTTGTTGTCTAAATGTTTTACAAACTTAATTGGCATTCCCGGGGGACGGCTGCCAGCTGTCTGCCTGATGGCGAGGGTTTCTAATTTGGTGCATGGCGAAGGTTAGCTGACGGGGTAGCTAGCGGAGCGGATCAGGGCGTGCAACACGCCGCATGCTGCTCATGGCATGATCAGGCCCCGGGTTTGCTTGTTTTTCCCTCGTTTGTTCAACAACAGGCATTGCTTCACCGGGAAAGTGTGTAACAGCTGCTATCTAACAAGCAGAGTGCAGAGAGTGCTGGTCCGTGATGCTGGAGAGCGCTGGCTAACCACTGGTGAAGCTGGCAACAGGCTGGGCGCGTTAAACCAATCAGTTCATGGTACTTTATCAGTTCTAACTTCTAGCTAGTTCTTTAGTCACATCCAAGAGCCTTTTCTTTTCTTTAAAGTCGTATTTAAAAGTTGCTGACAAAGTTTAATTAAGGTCTCTGAAATCTCACCTCCTCCACAG
>JASGAT010327594.1:0-12047 GCA_030220025.1 Chelon auratus | reverse complement strand
AAAAAAAAAAATACTTGGCTTTTTACTTTTAGATTAGGTTCTGGGCACAAATTCAGGCCAAAATCACAAAACTTGGCCCGCCATTGTATTTTTGAAGTTGAATACGTCCAAAAATACCACAGTGGGCCTTGTTTTCATTGTCAAGAATAAACTTCAGTCATGCCAATGTCAGAATTCTGTCAAACAAAACAGTTGGCGCTCTAAGCTCCCTGCGAGCTCAGTCTCTGAACTACAGCGACTTTCACATGAAGACACCTCACTCAAAGAGGAACCGGGTTCAACACCAGATGAATTCCTTCTTCGGTACAAACACAAGCGCCAAAGATCACTCAGCATCAACGGTGGATTGTGCTCGCGTTATCTCAAGCGCCACGGCATAATCGCTATTCAATATGAGGGATTCTCTTTTGTGTTTACGCAAATGTTTTATATAAGACTTTACGCGTTACAATAATCATTGTGTGCAAAAAAAAAAAAAAAACACAAAACACAAATCTCTCCACTGGCTATTGATGCAGGAGGCAAATTGGATCATCTGTTCAAAACCCGGACAAAGAGGCCTAAATATAAAATAGGGCTAAATGTGTCCATACCGGCAACTGTCTGCATTCTGCTTATCTGCTACAGCTGTCTACTTACACAATGTTGTAGCCAGTATGTTATTTTATGGTAATAGGGTCTACTAAACGTGTGCATCTGTACTGAAAGGAGAGCATATGCCTCCTCTTGAACCTGCAGCAACAGATTGAGTTCACCACATAACGCACATGTTGTGTGTTTGTTTAACGCGGGCAGAATCTGTCAGCCTGCGTTATATCATTTGAGCATGCCTGTGCTGGAATAGCATCTCCGGTGTGATCCTCCCCTCTGCCAGGGAAGAGTTTAATGAAGTGCCACGCTCCCATCTGGCACGGTTACACAGTGCACACAAGTTGTGCGATACAGTGAAAGATACAGTGAAACTTGACGACGAAATGAGTTTCAACGACTCTTTCGCAGCCGTGGAAATCATTCTCAGAAATCATTCTGATCGAAGAATCCCACTTAGCCGGTGGCAAGGACGGTAAATAAAACCCTCAGATATATGTGTGTTTACATGCGGCAAAAGCATCCATCAGAATAAAACATTTTTGACATGCTTAAAGTGGTTCTGCCTGCTGTGCTGCATTGAATGTGGTGGATATACACCGATCAGCCACAACATTAAAACCACTGACAGGAGAAGTTAATTACAACGATCATCTTGTGACACTTCAAACTTTTGCTGGGAAACTTTTGTACCTGGCATTCATTCATGTGGATGTTACTTAGACATGTAGCACCCACCTAGACCAGACAAGGCACCACCACCCCATAGCAATGACACTCCTTGATGGTAGCAGCCATCCCCAGCAGCCTGACAGAACAGCACAAGGTGTTGACCTGGCCTCCAAATTCACTAGATCCCAAACTGATCAAGTATCTGTGGGATGATCCACAAAGGCCTCTACCATCAACCCACAGGGACCCAAAGACCCCCACTAACAGCATTCTGTTCCCAGACACTACAGGACACCCACAGAAGGCCCACAACACTCTTTCCACAACACTAAAGTAGAGGAGGGTGGCAAAGACTGACCAATGTTTCACCCAGACCGACACGAGACGCCAGTTTAGTGGGTTTCACCGCCCCTCTCAAACCAATTTAAACTTTTGTTAGATCTTTAGATCGAGCGTGATCAGGCCAGTAGCTACTAGATTCAGATTCCTTCATCAGGCATTTTGTTCTCATTGGACTGTTGCTCCAGTTATTAGTGAAATACTAGTGCCCATGTAAATGTAGTAACTGACTTCTGTGTTTTCAGATGCTCTATAAGGTGCATCTCATGCCACACAGAAGTCACACTTGGGTTAGACACGTTTGTGTTCTACATAGAATAAAATAAAAATCGCTTTGACAGTAATTCTGAATTTATTACTAATAGAGCCTGTTATAAAATGTGCATTAACGACTAAATATAAATACGACAAACACAATCTGTACTCAAAAAGCTTCAATTTTCTTTTGTAACTTTTGTGGCAAATGATGACTGCAGTATGCAGAATATCGCTGGAGCTTTATCACACTGGAGAAGTCACTTTAAGCCCCAGAGAAGCTTTTTGTTGTGTGTGCAAATCACTGTGATTTAATCCGTCAGTCCAATTCAACACTTTCCGAGCTAAATCCTAAAAGTGAGCCTGCCATTGTCGTCGCAGACAAGCAAATGAAGGACTGAGACTGGAAGCGGGTTGCTCTCTTTCTTTCACACGACACTCACACTTTACAAGAAACAAAAGGCAAAGAACTCACAGGTGCGTTCTTAAAAGTAATTTAAGAACAAATTGCAGAAGCAAAACATAAATGTTCTGGATCAGTTTTCTAACAAATAACAATCTGGCGTACAAGCTGTTTATTATGGTAAAACACTCCGTTTAATTACAGGTTTTGTCTCATCTCTGTTTGTGCTTCCCTTTATCTCCTCGTACGCCTTGGTGTCTGTGATATGAAGTTGTCTGTGCTGCTTGCGTTTCATCCGACCAGGTAGCTGATTGCATTCATTTGGCAAGAGGTCTCAATAATTTCCTTTTTGATTGCAAGGAAGAAAACAATCACAGCTCCGTTCCTGCGAGCTCGAATTATGTTTCACGCTAAAAGATGATCGTGTAAGCGAGGTTCAGTGAGTTTAAAGGGAAAGAAGGACGTGCACCCTCATCTCGGTTAGATTAGATCTCTCTCAGATGTGTCGCAAGTTTAAAGCCAAAGTCTCTCAATGGAAGTTTAATTTTACTGCCTGCATCTTCTTTTATTTCTTATTTATTATCCATACATCATTATTCGTATTGGTTACTGAGGGGTGCTGGGGCTTGTTGATATGAGCAATCCAGCCCTTGTATAACTAACATGAGACATAAATCAAATTTGTCCTGTGGGTGTTGAACCAAGGCTGCCCTTTCTCTCTGGCCCATGAATATCTCTTTATGATGTTCATGCACAGATTCTCAAGGCGCAGCTGGGGGTCATGAGGGTGTCCGGCGTGGGAACCTCAGAAATCCCGTCTCTGCTTTTTGTAGATGATGTACCAGCTTCAGCTGACCGTGACCTGAGGCAAACAGAGCGAGAAAAGGAAGGTGGATGAGTGCGGCAGCTGATGTGATGCAGGCGCTGTATTGAACCGTTGTAGTGAAGAAGGCGCTGAGCAGTGAGGCAAAGCTTTGGATCTACCATCTGATTTAGGGTCTGACCTTCGCTTATGGTCATGAAGTTTTCTCTAAAGAGGAAAACCTCAGAGCTTGGGTGAAGAGCTTGGACATAACCAGAGGGAGCTCAGAATAAAGCCTCTGAGTCAAAAGGGGCCAGATGGAGGATCGGGCTTCTGGTGAGGATGCCAAAAGTATTCATACCGCTTGAACTTTCTCACATTTTGTCACGTCGACCATGTCACGTCCTTCTAATGCAGGCCCTGTGGTGGTAATTGGATGACCTGGGGCTGAACCAACCAATCAACAGGCCCCGCCAGACTTCCCAGGTGGAAACACTTGTAGAATAACCTGAACAAACAGGGGGGAGAGAGAGAGAGAGAAACAAGAGAAATACACTGCCCCTGTCTGGCACGTAACACGCTTTTTGCTACAATTACAGCTGCAAGTCTTTTGGGGTATGTCTCTACCAGCTTTGCACATCTAGAAACTGAATTTTTTGCCCATTCTTCTTTGCAAAACAGCTCAAGCTCAGTCAGATTAGATCAAGAGCGTTTGTGAACAGCAGTTTTCAGATCGTGGCGCAGATTCTAACATTGGGCCATTCTAACTCATGACTATGTTTTGTTTTAAACCATTCCGTTGTAGCCCTGCCTTTATGTTTAGGGTCGTTGTCCTGCTGGAAGGTGAACCTCTATCCCAGTCTCAAGTCTTCCCAGACTCCAACTGGTTTTCTTCCAAGACTGCCCTTTATTTGGCTCCATCCATCTTCCCATCAACTCTGACCATCTTCCCTGTCCCTGCTGAAAAGAAGCACCACCAGAGCATGATGCTGCCGCCACCACCACCACCACCACCAAAAAAGTTTAATTTTTGTCCCATCTAAACAGGACACCTTCTTCCACGTGGTTGCTGTGTCCCCCACATGGGACTTCTTGTGGTTTTCTTTTAGCAATGGCTTTCTTTTTGCCACTCTTCCATAAAGGCCAGATTTGTGAGCTCTGTGGATCTCTGTCGTTCGTCCAGAGTCACCATGGGCCTCTTGGCTGCAAGTTTAGGTGGACGGCTGTGCCTTAATAGGTTTGCAGTTGTGCCATACTCTTCCCATTTCCGGATGACGGATTGAACAGTGCCCCATGAGAAGTTCAAAGCTTTTTATAGCCTAACCCTGCTTTAAACTTCTCCACAACCTTATCCCTGACCTGTCTGGCGTGTTCCTTGGACTTCATGACGCTGTTTGCTCTCCAATATTCTCTTAACAAACCTCTGAGGATGTCACAGAACAGCTGTATTTGTACTGAGATTAGATTACACACAGGTGGACTCTATTTAGCCATTAGGTCAACATTCGATCATTCAGCAATCATCAGTCAATTGCTGAAGGCAATTGGTTGCACTTAGAGAAATGGGGGCTGAATATTTTTGCACACTGCACTTCATTCAAAAATCATGTGTGATTTTCTTTGTACTTTAATTGTGTGCCACTTAGTGTTGGTCTTTCACATAAAATTCCAATAAAGTATATTTATGTTTGT
Source organism: Chelon auratus (assembly GCA_030220025.1). NCBI lineage: Eukaryota > Metazoa > Chordata > Actinopteri > Mugiliformes > Mugilidae > Chelon > Chelon auratus. Next base: position 7,296 of record JASGAT010327594.1, on the reverse strand, counting down.
GGTCGTAACGTGACAAAATGTAGAAAAGTTCAAGGGGTATGAATAGTTTTGCAAGCCACTGTAACAGAAGAAGTCATCTGAGGGGGAGACACCTCGGTATTCGTCAGGGTGAACTAAAAGGCGTCTATAGGGAGGGGGACATTTGGAATACCATGCTTATCCTGTTCAAACCAAGTCCAATCTTCAGCTAAGCGGATTCATATGGATCAATGGATTCCCATTGGTAATGGCAACATATTAATAATTAGCAATATTACTGCTGATGCCTGGGGACATGAGCACATCAATGGCTCCAAAACAGCAATTAATCGGGCAAAAGGCGGGGTACACCCTGGACAGCTCACCAGTCTATCACATGGCTAACACAGAGAGACAGACAACCATTCACACTCACACCTACGGCAAATTCAGAACCACCAGTTAACCTAACGAGCATGTTGTTGGACAGTGGGAGGAAGCTGGAGTGGTCAATTTCATATCCTTAAAAGCATCTCTGACAGTGATTTGAAGCTTGAAGCTGATCTTAATGAAAATTAATTTCACACAAGAAACCCTCTTTAGAAACATGCCAGTAAAAGTCAAGAGCCTCAATGAATCGGTACAGGAGCGAGTCGTCATGGAGATGCTTTAGCTCATCCGTCACATATAGCCCTAAGATGCCCACTTGCTTGCACAAAGTAATCACGAGGAGTAATTTATAGTTAAGATGATTCAAATGTCAATGACGAACGCACAGGCTTGACATTCCAGTGTTGCGCGTTGTCTGCACCCACGAGCGTCATGCTCTCGATCATTTTGTTCTTGATGTTTTAATCCAAACATGACTAGATTTCTGCGATTGCATTTTGAGTGACACCAACTTTAGTTAAACTGTGGGCTCTATTTCAGCACTTTTCAGTGTTCTCAATTTTATTTCATCTGTATTTAGCAATAACAATAACACCTGCCAAGTTCACGTTTGTTTCTTTTCTGTTTTGATTTTCTATCGCACAAGTTTTGACGCTAGTATTAGAAAAACAGAGTAGTGCAAGAATAGCATCCATCCCAGTATTGTGTAGGTCTCCCTTGTGCCTCCAAAACAGTTGTGACTCATCAGAGAATGGCCTTCTGAGGGTGTCCTGTGGTGTCTGGCAACAGGATGTTGTTAGTGGGGGCCTTTGAGGGGAGGGGCCTCTGTGGATCATCCCACAGATACTTGATCAGTTCGGGATCTAGTGAATTTGGAGGCCAAGTCAACACCTTGTGCTGTTCTTCATGTTTTTTTTGTTTTTTTTTTAGTTGTTCCTAAACCATTTTTGTGTATGTGCCTGTGTCAGGCTGCATTCTGCTGGGGATGGCTGCTGCCATCAAGGAGTGTCATTGCTATGGGGTGTATCCCAGGGCGTAGCCCGCCTCTCGCCCTGGGATAGGTTCCAGCCCGCCAGCCCGCCCGCTGATTGGGGCTTCTAGACGATAAGCAGTTATAGATAATAAATGAGTGCTTTTGGCTTTGGTTTAAGAAACTCATGAATCAAACTGATGGAAGCGGCTTTGGATTCAAGATATGAAATAAACACACAGATGCTAAGAAAGCCATTTCTGGGCAACTATAATTCATTGCTACTTATTCACCAAGCATGGAGTGTTTACAGAGAGCTACAGTCAGACAAGTTCATGCAGGATACTCAGTCCTAAGGATTAATGTGACCGCGACTGCATCCTCATCTGCTGTCAGAATGGGACAGCTCCCTCACCTCGACATTAAGATTACTCATCCGTTCTTTGGAGGCTGTGGAGGGATGTGGATTCTCACAAAAGGCTGTCAAAGGGCGTTTGGAATCTAAGTGAGCGTGATTTAGTCTGGGACCAGTGTGAGTAGGTTGTCACATAATTACTGGGGATTTATGAACCTTTGAATCCCTTTTATCTCGTGTTGGACAGTTGATAAATATCCCCTTCTACATTACTGCCCAGACAGACAGTGATCCGGGCGCAGTCTCAGAATCTGTCACAGTGGAAATATATGGGGATCAATGATATCACCGCCTGCATCGATGCTTCTCAAACGAGGCAGAGATCAGAAGCCACTCAGTGCTCTCCAGTGGTTTAAATCAAGAGTAGCACTCGTGTAAATTAAGCCAGAGAGCAGCGTCATTGTGCGCGAGAGACATGAGGATGCGGTGGAATCAGAAATGTGCAGCGTAATGTTCATTCCACCACTCACGTCCTCTCACATCAGAGCCTGGTGACGTCTGTCAGCGCGTCTCTGCTCTGTCTGAGGGGCGAGACAGATGAGTCAGAAGCGCTGTGTGTCCGACTCCAGGCAGGTCCTGCTTCCAATCAAGGACAGCTCCCAAACGTGTTCCCGCTAACTCTCCCATGCACGCATACATAAACACCACCTCTTTAGCGGTTACACTCTTGTTTGCCTTGACCCGAGGTTTTCCACAAGCCTGGAGTTTATTGAATTATACCGACCCTAGTTACTTCCCTTTCAACAAAAACAATCAATTTAAAAGCTACGGATTCTTCGCAGACTTTGAAATTGGACATGACAGAGGGATCACGTTAACTGGCGTTGGGAAAAACATGAGGAAAATTTTGAGGTTGGGGGTGAAAGGTTAGCAAACAAACTGACATCCAGCAATTTGGTCCGGTTGGAAAAAAAAAACACATTTGGTGCTGATTTAATATGAAAAAGTCCAAGAGTTCAGATCACTTCCAGGTAGAAAAATGTTAACTAGTCATGCCTACATAGGCAGCCATAGTCAGAAAATAATTTTATTATATAAAGTTATATATACACAGTATAATAGTACAATACTAGTATTGAAGTTTGAAAAAAAAAAAGTAAGTAAAAGTAAGTTTCGTGCTGGACCTTATAATGTCTAACTGCGATACAAACCATGGGATTCTGAAAAAAATAACTAGAAAATGTGGTTTACAAATGACAAGCAGCAATAGAAAAATACTGGTAGTGACTGGAAAACCAGCTGCAAGTAGAAAATCTGTTTAAATCAGACAGCATGTACTTTTAAATAACTACTTTCAGTGTTTCAGCATGGACACTAAATCTATTAGACCCAAACGGAGAAAATATTGGTCGAGTCCTTCTGCTCTGCAGGTAACCTAATGAAATGCTAAGACAACAAAATACTAAACAACTGCATGCGAAGTAAACGGTGCAACTTCAGAAAATGAAGTACAATGTGCTTATGCGTCCACGTCAGTCAGAAATTTATTGTTACTGAAAGCCGAGGTGAGGTTCCCCTCTCTCTCTCCTTCGCCTCCATCTCTTACGATTTGCGCAGTCGTTTCTTCAAGGCGGGCGACGAGGATGCGCCGTCTCCTCTGGAGCTCGCCGTTCGCTTTTGGACTGGGGTGGCCTCGGCGTCACTGTGAATGAATATTTTTAGAGATGACCGGTTAAATGGAATAGAACGGAAAATGGGAAATCTCTTAAAACCGAGACTGAGCTTGTAGCAATAGCACACTTTATTCATTCATTCATTTTCTGTAACCGTTTGTCCTCTGGAGGGTCGCGGGGCTGGAGCCTATCCCAGCTGTCAATAGCGGACTTTAGTGGATGGACAAAAAGAAGAGCCAGAAAGGTGAAACACAAAGTGCTTGAGGATTTATTCTAGTTCCTAGTGAGTCATCCTATTTATGTGTCACACAGCTCTGCACTAATCCTGTACATTTAACAGGAAGAAGCTGCTGATTTATGGACTAATATCTATGGGGCGACGAAGACTCTCCCGAATCCCTAATGACTGCACTGATTTAATCAACGTACAATGCAAAGATGGCAAATGAGCCTTCGTGAACTTGCTTTCTTCTCTTCTAGCAACTCACAACAGACCAGAGTTTGTATCTTGAGAAAACACATGACAAATTTAAGAGGGTATGTAAAATCTTACCATCTAATCGCTTCTGAGATTAGGTAATTTTCTGGTCGGGCGCCTGCGAGCACGTTTACTTTAACCATTAGCGTCTCAGCGTTTCAAGTCTAACAAGGCTTGCAAAGTAGTTACGCGCGCGGTGAAGGAAAAATGGAGGCCAATTTTCATTCGGTTGCCTCTAAGTAACCGGAAGTTCAATAAGCACCAGAGCCACTTTTACTCTGACCAGTGAATGCAGAAAATATCTATATAAATTCTCTGCATTCAAGCATGTTGTTGTTAAAAATGATAAAAAAAAAGCCTGTCCATGCAGGGGCTTTACATTTTAAGTTCCTTCAACGTCACCAAAAAGATGGATTTTCCAATTACAAATCTCATCGTGCCTGATCTCAAAATCCAAGATGGTTGCTTTGTGCATCAACAGCGATAAAAACTGTAGTGACATAATATTTATTAGGCCTTCAGTCGTAAATAACTGTCCTAATTTGTCCAAGTTTGAGTGTGCAAAATGTAGCTTTATGTGTTGTTACCAAAAAAAATAAAAAATAAATAAATAAAGGCAAATCCAACTGTATTGTGTCTTGATTTTAAAGACTTGTTACTGGCACACGGCTGGTGGCAGTCAGCCAGGCCCTTGAGCTCTTTTTTATGTCTTCCAAAGAGGAAATTCACTTAGGTGATTTTCCTCTTTAGCTTGGTACAATAAACTTATTTTTAGCCATAACTCATGTGTGGTCTCCCATCCTTTGCCCAGTCTCGAGCTGTGTTGTGACAGCAAATACATCGCAGCCGCCTAAAAAGGCTCCTCTCACACACCAGTAGAAAATTACTTTGAGGCCGGCTGAAAAGAAGACTGTACTGTATGCCACTGGAGCCTGTCAATCCAGCAAAGTGAAGAAAGACCTGTAGCTGAGAGGAAAATTGGTTTCTAATCAGAATATTAATATGAAATGGCTTCTCTTTGTGGGAGCAGAGAGGCGAATATATACAAATATTGAATTAAAATGAAAGGCGCTTATAAATTAAATGTAGTATTATTATTATTATTATATTTATGAAACTGCAACTGTAAAGCACAGGCTCAACTGATATGATTAACCTGCATTAAATTAAGGTCTGTTAAATGCGACACAGCGGAGACTGCACAACTTCACGACTGTTGTTTGACACTGTTTGGGTGTCTTAGGACCAGGCTGAACATGATGTTTATTGTACTATTATATTCAATTTGTGTTTTATTTTAACTAAATTTGGACATTTTTTAGTTATATTTCACTTTTTAAATAGAAAGACTGCTTAGTAATGTCAGAGGATACCATAATCAATCAGTTTTCCCCAAGTGGATTGCCTTTTATCGCTGGCTCCATAGTTCAGCAGGCAGAGTTAAGTCATAGCCCCATTACTGAATCACCCTTGACATTAACTGGCAATAGCTCTGAGGCCTCCTCCTCTTAAGGAATGTTCGGATAACACGGCTTAGAAACCAAAAGGGGAGCCCTAAAACGGCAGTGACTTACACGTGGAATCACTTACAGCTGCCCGTGTAGGACATTCTACAGCTGATTCGGCTAAAGACGTAAAAGACCTTCCAGCCAGACGCAAGGTGTCTGCCTCTTAATCCTGACTGCACGGACTGGGAAAACAAAATTCCAGTGTCGGAATTTGGGTGGAAAATTCCACATGTGGGTAGGAGATTGATGGGGAGACACCTAGGTCGGGCGGATTACTGGTCAACAGGCTATCAATCTGGACGGCGTTTAGGTCCTGGTCAACATTTTGCACGATCATAACTTAATCAGTGATTTTTTTTTACAGCGTCTGGCAAAGAACGGCTGAAGATAAATCTTCGCCTAATGGAAGGAAGTGTCTTTTCATGCTCGTCTCAAACACACACTTGGCTCCCGTCCATTGAATTGATGAGGTATTCCAAGGTCTAACACTACCGGTGTATTTTGACTAGGGGAAGGCGTTCTGTGGAGGGATACCATAAGGAGTGAAAACTGGCAGGTTTGGATTAAGCTTCAGGGCCATTCAGAAACAGATGAAGAGCAGAGCCTAGATTATCTACAACACTGCACGAGGTGAAAATGAATTCAGATGTTTTTGTTTCATCAGCAGTGTGACAGTAGAGCTTTCTGTGTGCAAAATGTCCTTGAAAAACGTGTGTGTGTGTTTTGTTAAGCTGCAACGTGAATGACATGACTGTTAGGACAGCACCATTTCACAAAACAAAAAAATAGCTAAGCTCAGTAACATGTCACGCATTAAAATACCTGACTGACTTCAGTTTGTTATTTCTACTTCTCCAGCAGCCCTATCGGATTGTGTTTGGAGGCAGAAGGCAGCAACGGCCGACCAAAACGGAGACAGAGAAAAGATGCAATTCTGAAACAACAGCACTCTGGTGTTATGGGGGTATGATTCAGTGTCCCAGTCCGTGGCTCGCAAGTGAATGAGCTCCGAGTCAGAGCAGTTATTTATGTGAGTCCTTTGGGGGGTGAAGTGGCGTGTGTGGTTGTCTCATGGCACCGTCACAGCCATTTGACAGAGATGTCGACAGTAACAGTCCGGTAAAAATATAAATGAGAGACATAGGGAATAAAAAAGAGAAAAACAGAAAGCAGCCTTAGAAATACAATAAAAATGAAAAGTGAACATTCAATCAATTTGTCACAGAAATAATTGCTTCTAAATGTGACACCCCTACCCTTGGACAATTAGATTTGTTGCTGACAGGACTAAGTGTCTGACAGCGTAATGGATAAAATCATATTTCCAGGGATTTAAACCATTCAAAACAAAACAATCTCCAGGAGCTATCTGACACAAACTACAAAAACAGACCACTATTTGGCAAAAAAAAATAATGTTGAAAGAGTGACTCAAAAAGCAGTGCTACCTGGCTGCCTCCGATAACGAGGCACTGTCTCACACCCGCTCCGCATAAAGCACTACAGTCCGCGGCCATGGAGGACACCAGAGACAACCTGCCCAACCTTACACTGCGGGCAGAAGCACATTCATCATGTGCCTATCTACTGTGTGATATCGCCTTAATTCACTCCACTGAATATGTTTTACAGGGACACGGATCCTTGTACAACAAGTGTTTTTCACTCTGACTTGAGGCCGAGTCACATGTGCGGCTGAACGCACATTTAACACAAGGGGCCTAAGTATTGTGCTGGCATATCTGCATCACTTATATCTGCATTTACACAGCCAACATGCTGCAGGTGCAAGAGTTTTCAAACCATAGTTATTTTGAAACCATAGACTGTATATAAATATGGACAATGCGTCGCAACTTCCTTGCATTGGTCAAACTGACGCTATTTTCCTGGCGATACAGGCAACGCCATCTTGTGGCTTTGGAGCCAGAGTCTGCGGTCCGAGAGTGGAGCCACACTTCGGC
>JASGAT010327592.1:0-14324 GCA_030220025.1 Chelon auratus | reverse complement strand
CCTTTTCTTGTGTTTCTCTGTGATGCTTGGTTTGTTTGCCGCCACCCTATAAGCAAACGCAACACCCACCCACAATCCTCCACTTCTTCCAGCAGCCCTGCAGGTACACGGCGAAGAACAAAGAGAAACACTGTTAACTGGCCGCTGTGTGTGTTTGTCAGAGTGTGTCTTCTTTTTTCCTTTTGGGTGGGTGGGTGGGTGGGTGGGGGGCAGTGGGGGTTGGTGCCAAGCCAGGGTCGGAAAGAGGGGGTTAAAGAAATCAAGGAGGCAGCAGAATTGCTCACAACTCTCTTGACACATTGGCCGATGACACGTCCGAGGGGTAGATTTTGATGCCTTGAATTTCAAAGGAGAGGGCGGCTTTTTGGCCAAAAACTCTGTACGCATGTGAAGACCTGAGCACGCGAGCATGTGTGTCAGCCCGCGTGGATGCAGGCGCACCCCCGCTCTCCGGCTAACCGAGGCTGACAACTGCATGGGGTTTGACTGGACTGCCGCCGCAGCCAATGTGACAGCTGTACAGCCGAGCAACCTCTCTGTGCACACAAGCACGCGCAAGCACCGTCCTGATTTTCTAATGTGACATGTAAATTCACTCATCGGCGGGCGCAGCGTGTTTTGACAGCGTTATCGGCGAAGCACGTGCGGCCGGCTCCGAAAACCCGCGGGTTGTTTGTCATCGTTAAGGCGCGTGCAGATGTTTTACCGTCGCTGGAAATGTCATCAGATAAGAGAATTGTGATATATTCTAACAATGATAATAATAAAACAAACAAATGTCCTTGTCTTTCAGTGGCTGAGGAGGGACTGTGGGGGTGTGGGCTGTCCTACGAGTGCAGGACCCTCCTGTTCAAGGCCATACACAACCTGCTGGAGAGGTAAAACCATCACCATTACACACAAGCACTTCACCGGGGGCACTGTCACTGCAGCTGTGATCTAAATGGCAGACATGGAGTTGGAAAGCATGTTACATAACAGTCATGTAACAATGAAACTTGCATTTTTAAGCAGTACATGACAATAGTTATAAATTTATTTATTAATCCACAAGAGGCGGCTGTAAAAGAAGGTAATCACTGACTATATATGGAACGTGTCTTCATAGGAGAAGTTATTAAGATGTCACCACTTTGCCATAAACCATTTGCTAAAATGCTGCTAATAAATGCTAAGCAGGGATGTTAACTAGTTTTATTAACTCACTGTCATTTCTTTGTCTCTTTTAAATGAACTGCTGTTTTGCATTTTGAATCTCATCCCGAAAGCCACCAAAACGCGCGGCGCTTTTTCGGGCTAAACCGAGAGACGGCATTGGTTTTCGTTCATAAGCCTCACCTTAATGAAATTATAATCTGAGCGCTGAATCACTTGCTCAAGTACCCAAAGCTCTCCTTTCTGAGTCAGAGCCATCTGTTAAATGAAGCAGCACATATTTGCTCTCTATTAAGTTAAGCATCAGTGATCATCATAGGGGGCAGGCTGAATTAACCTTCCTATTACCTTGAAGCTAACTCCTTTTATGGCTCACCATTCCGACACTAGAGGGATCACTTCCACCTTTCTCTTTCGCGTCGCGCACGTGAAACCGAGCTCTGACGTCGGTATTATTAATATGGAAATTATTTACAAAAAGCTTTCACTTTTGTTTCTCTTTGTCAGTAATTTAAAACAAAAACAGGGAATGTTAAGCAGGGTTACGAAGTTAATGAGCAATACAAACTGTGTGCGTTTTTTTTAAATTTTTTTAAATTTTTTTTAAGGATGTTGCTGAATTAGCCAGTTGAAGCTCTGGAGCCGAGGGTTCCTGTTATCATAAACTTACTAAGGCATGTAATCGTCAGGAGAGCTGTGTTGTACTCTTCATTAATTAGTCTGGGCCTCGGTGTCTTAAGGAAATCGGCTGCTCTGATGGTGCAGATGTTTTTCGTCGCGTTGAAGAAGTGAGACATCTGCCGCCGGAATTTATAGATTAATAGATTTATAGATGTACAGCCCACTGCAGCGGGCTTTCAAATAGATGGCGTTTATTTTATTGTTATTTTTTATTAGTGGGCATGAATTATCCCCAGAGCCTTAGGCTGCTCAGATCAGCTTATGAAACTATTGAAAGGGTTTGAACGTCAGAGTGATCAGACACAAAAGAAATATGGTGTACAGTGATAATAGTCATTAGTCAAACAGCCTCATACAGACATTATTGGAACCCTTTACACTGCCATATTATAGGAGTCGAGCAATTAGTGGCACTACATTTGTTAATTGTTAAAAGTCTGTGTTAAAGGCTAAATGTGTAAAGTTTAGGGTTTACTGCTTGACACTCTTTTTGGCATTTCGGAAACAAAGTGGTGCCAAGATGGGCTGGGAGTTACGGCTCCCTTCGGTTAAAGGACCTGTGTCAGTAGGCCTTCAAATGATGTCTTTAAATGGAAGACTGGAGTTTGAGAAGTCATGTAAACGAAAATCCACAACCGCTACACTACTGTTACCGTCTAGAAGCCTCCAGGGGTAGGAAGCAGGTAACTTAATGTAGGGAGTGTAAAGGTGTAACGAAAGGATGAGTCTGCTGGAGACGTCAAGTCATCATTTAAAGTAAATGAAAACATGCAAATGACTGAAAACAAAATTAAGAATATTATATTCAGTTCTGGCTCCTACAACTCCTAGAATAAGGCACACATCCTTGCAAACAAACAGTCCTTTAAAGTTGGTACAGAATCGGTATCAGTTAGCACACAGTAGCAACTATTACTGCTACCGTGCAACTCCACAACTCACCTGAGAGCATTTCAGCCTTTTACGTCCTGTTTTTATTGTCAGTGAGCGTGAACACAGTTTTCCTTTCGTCAAAGGCTCAAAAGCAACGTATGCCAAGGACTAAGGTGATGACTGGCCGATGAACCGTGGAGCGTTTAGCAGCTAAGCAGGTGAAAATTTCCCCCAGGAGTCGTTGGGAACCAAAACAAACAGGCAAAAAGGAAACACCGAATGGATGCAAAGGGTTGCTCCACGACTGCTGGATGTCTAAACAAGCAATTAATGCCCTATAATATATGTTGGTAATATGACGGTGTAAAGTTTAAAGTATATGTGACTAAAAATCAGTGAATGCTGGTTTGCTGCATGCATACCGGAGATATATTACTATTGCATAGGTTTATTATCCTCAGCATCAAAAATAAGCTACTAAGAAAGACTTAATAGTGAGCAATCATTTAACAACTATCAAAGAACCGGGGTCTGGAAGCCCTTCAGCATTGGTATCAGACTTTTCTTCCAGTGGTTGCTCAATAGATATGATACACTGTTTCCTGACATTATATTCTTGTACGGTCTCTCTGCTTGATGCACTGATACGATACGCCCAGTTAGTAACGCGGGGCTATAATGACCTTATTAAACGGATTAGCTACAGGCCACAATGTGACCAATCCCGTAAACCTTCTTTGCTAATGTTATTATAAAATTAAAAGAGAGCTTATATACATTAAGTAGCCGTGATCAGATAAGAACGCGTTCAGATAAGAATGCACCAAAGATGGTATACCTGGAGACCAAAGCTTTAGGATAGCTGAGCCCGGCCGAGGGAAGAGGACTCCATAAAATCATTTCGTAATTCCTTGACCCCGGTCAGAGGAATCAGCGGGGAATTCACTGGCACCTGTACACAGAGACGAGTCAAACCTCCGAGAGGGCCGTAGTTTGTCTTTGAAAGGAGCCTAAAATGAGGCGGAGAAGTGCACAGATGGCAGGATAGCCAAAAAGGGAGAGCGCGAAGACTGAACCCGAACCTTGATGTGATCGCACTTTGATCAGATGAAAGCGAGGGTTTTGGAAAGCTCTGTGCAAAAGTGCAAACCACTTTGTGGGGAAAGCAGATTAGCGGAAGATTACGGTCCATTTTCCTGCGTGTGCACTTGTCATCCACTCCGTTCTGAGACGTAGGCTCACATTCAGATGAGGGGCAGTCCCAGCTGCTGCATTATTAGAAACACACAAAATTATTTTAACCAGCGTAAACGTGTTTTTGTGACTCAGTTTAGAAAGAATTACAAAAAGATCTATTCAAATTTTTAATACGTTGAGCCTAACGTACCAAAACTGCTTTCGTTTAACCACTTGAAGAGAGAATATTGTCCATGTAAACATATCCATTGAGAAACGGTCTGCAAAACACCAGCACAAGTCTCAAAAACTGCTGGTGAAATGAATCAAACCCTCCGAGCCTCAACAAGAATATTAATTGCTTGATTGTTGCACTGGAGTGCATGACATTGTTCGGGTGTTGCATTTAATCGCTCGTCCCCTCTGTAAATGATGAAAGAGAGGGCTTTTCTATTGTCTGACGAATGCCTTTTCTCTCTCTCTCTGTTCAATGCTGCCTTCAGATGTCTGATGGATAAGGGGTTCGTGAGAATTGGGAAATGGTTCTTCAAGCCGTACGAGCTGGAAGGAAAATCTCCGGGCAACAGGTGAGTGCAGGCAGCGTTCGTTCAACATGCACACACACGCCTCGTCCAATCGCGCGCTCCCCTCTGTCCGCGTGCGCGCGAACACGCCGACAAGTGTGACGCAGCTATGTCGGGCGAATGGCTTTCATGTGATTCGGTGTTTGTCAAGTCGAGTCACCCCTTGATGTCCCGGCAGCTGGCCCATGGTGTGAAACTATTAAAAAGCAGAGCAGTGAACGGTGGTGAGAGGTGAGCATTGCTGAGCTCTCACGGCACTCTCTCTCTCTCTCTCTCTCTCTCTCTCTCTCTCTCTCTCTCTGGGTGAGGGGAGGGTGGTTGTTGTTTTCTGTGTGTGTGTGTGTGTGTGTCAGTGTCACGCTGTGTAACTGTGTAGGCAGTGTGGGAGACAGAGACTGAAACAGAGTAAAAAAGAAGGGTGGGTGTGATGACAGTTCAACTTGTTGCTTCAGCCATTATAATTCCCTCTCACAGCTCAGTCTGCCCCTGTTCAGCTTTCCCTGCTGGTGGGGAGGCAACATTCCTTACATCTCTAACATAGTGGTGCTCAAATGCTAAGTATTTAAGCAACCGGCCCCTGGGGAACCTCTTAGCTGTCAAATGCTACTTCTTTTTTTTCTTTTTCTTTTTTTATTGCTTAGAAGCGAGCGAAAGCAACTGTTATGTATTTCGTTCCCCGGACTGCGCAGCTGTTTTAATTGTAGATCTTTAGATTTCATCGTCAGTCAGAGGCGGTGCAAATTAAGAGATGCACAGGAAACTCTCGCTCTGGAAATTTGCTGACACAAGCGCAGTCTGCTGCGATGTGCTGTGGCAAACTTGGGTTTTAGCTGTTGAGAGCAGGTGGAAGTCCCTTGGTGAGGCGCTCTCTCTCTCTCTCTCTCTCTCTGTCTCTTGAGAGAAAGTGTGTGTGTGTGTGTGTGTGTGTCACTTGCACTGCCTATATCTGGGAAATACTGAGAGGAAGCCCGATGTGATCGTGACATCTTTGCACTCACACGGTAAAATACACTGCAAATACAGTAAAGGTGATAAGGTGAAGGCACAAAACGGAAAAACAATACAATAATTAACGCTTCGAGAAGCTCAGCTGAATGGTATCATGAGAGACTAAAGGATGTGAATCACAAGTGTTGCTCACCACAGTCGTTAAAATACCAAATGAGGAAATGTCGTATGAGCTCATGCCTTCAGTAATAGAGTTTAATAGACTCAGTGGCAACAAATCATAATGACCACGGGAGCTGTGGCGCTGTGTCTGGCACTTGACACCTACAGAACTTTATTTTTATTTATTTTTTCAACTGCACCCTCACACAATAACCTTTAATGGGCTGTACGTTGGCTCATGCAGATGTGCACATATAAGGTTAATGGCTATCACGGTGTTTGTGTCTTTATATTCCGCGCGCATGCACCAGACGTCTCACATTGAACTAGTCCCACAAGGTGACCCCAGGCTTAATTACCTTGGATGTTTTTTTTTTACACTTTCTTTTTTTATATATATAGGTTTTGGTGTCTGTGTTTATTCTGTTTGACATTGAAAAGTCTGCAAAATACTGCGAAAAATCTAAACAGCATTACAAGATTCAAGACGGAAATGAAGCCAAGATGATGCACGCTGATTAAAAATCAGGAGAGGCACATAGTGAATAAAAGTAGAATCGAGAAAACATAAGTTGAGTGTGTGCAGTGCTTCACGTGTGTGTGTGTGTGTGTGTGCGTGCGTGGGACTTTCTGTGCACGACGTAATTCCTCCTCATTTCGACTGCTCTGTTTGAATATGTTGTCAGCTGGTACGCCCCCTGCTGAGCCAATTCTGACTTGTCCTTTCTGTGAATTGTGAGGAAAGACGGAGAGGGAGACGGAGACAACTGTTTTTGAACACTCGCGCATGCACGCACACACACACACACACACACACACAAAAAAAAAACAACAAACAGCAAAAACAAATCTTATATAGACGTCTGCACATATTGTGCTTGCACGCCGCTGCTTTTTGCATGTCTCGCGCTGTGTAAGTGAGGCATAGCAGTTGTTCTCCCCGCAACATATCTCCACTGCTGGCTTCCAGCAGTCCTAAATCCCCCCCTTCTCTTGCACACACCATCCCTTATTCTCACAGTTGCATTGTTGCCCCACAGTTGACAGTGTGAATCTCAAGAACCCCTGCAGCCTCCCTGGCCATCAGTGTTTTCATGCCACGAGGGAACATTGCTCAGTTAGGCATACAATGACCTCCTGCCTCAGCTGTAACCACCTCCTTTGTCTCTCTTCTTCTCCTCTTCCACACTGTGCCTTTTTATCCCCAACAGGGGGCGCTTTGGTGCTAATATCCGTGCCATGCTGCCTTGCTCGTGCCAACTCCTGCACCTTGGCACTGCTGCCTTTGTCAGGCTTATCTGGTGTTTATCTGGTATGTGTCCCTGGGGCGCAGCAGGGATTGGTACATCCAGGAGAAGATTCCCAAACCATCCTCCTCCTCCTCCTCCCTCTGCTTACCCCCCCACCCCTTTCCGCCCTCCCTTCCCCTTCTTCTCCACCCAACACTCCTGCTCTCTTTGTGTCTGAATGGGAGGAAAGCACTCTGGGTTGGTAACGCATTGCATCAGACGCTGAGGGGAGCATGCAAGAGAGAGCTATACAGAGAGGGGAGGCATGAGAGAGGAGGAAGAGCAGGGTAGAGGCTCTGTGTGTGTGTGTGTGTGTGGGGATCAGAGGAGGTGGGGGGTCCTAAATTAATCATTGCTAGACGGCTCAATGGATGTATTAGAGTCTGTCTCTCTCATTAGTTCAGTCAATTCTACCCATGCCAAGAACAGTTTGTTTGTGAATATAGGTGCTTTCATTTCACTAATGGCCATATACTCATGCATAAATAATAATATTAATGTTTTAAAGTGTAACAGAGCTGTCCTCGCTTGCAAAATAGAAACGAGCTGCTTTGCCAGTTAAACAGCTTGTTACAAAATCACAGAAATCCTTACCTGACCTGACGGAATAAAAATACTACAAATCCTCTCCTCTTCTTCTTCCTCTCCTCTCCTCTCCTCTCCTCTCCTCTCCTCTCCTCTCCTCAGGGACAAATGACATTGAGATATTAGCCATTGCCTAGGCAACAGACATTTGGTGTTAGGCCACATTACAAGGTCGCAGAGTCTCCAGAAACAGAAAGAAAGAAAACAAAAAAAAAAATCTATTTAGATCTATGGTCCATGCTATTGATAAATGGTATAAACAGATATGCGCCAGAGAGGTGAAAGAAAAAATAGAAAAAAAAATCTCAAATTTAGCCATATTCACTCATAAATAAATAGACAGATGTGATGAGCAGGTAAAATAATTTTCAAATGACCTAATTTTGCTCATATTAGAATTTTTCTTTCTTTCCTCCAATGCTTCCAGGCAGTTATGAAACACTGAAAGTCCCAGATGCAACAAAAGAGATATAAAGTCACATGTCTTTATTTTTATTCATTTATTTTGTGTGCAAAATTATGCTAATTAATCAATTTGAAAGGAGGACATTTAAGACTTTTGAGGGTTTCGCAAATTCAGACTTAGCAGAGCTGATGGTAGTTAAGAGTGACAGAGTAAAATTAGCAATGGATAAAAGGTGTAAGAACCCAGAAATGGCATAATTAGCGGTTGACGCGTTCTTTTTTTTTTTTTTTGTCAGGGTTAAAAAGGTGTCTGACAAGAAAAGTACTCCCTCGAGGAGCGGACTGTTAGACAGACATCTGTCTAAATAAAAAAGTGGACCCACTGTATTCAGCTAAAGGTCTATGGTGTGTCTCAGCTGTGTGATTAAAGTACATTAAAGATAAAAGCTCAACGGTTTCCCTGCTTTCAGTCACAGGAATGCTTGTTAAATATTTGGACTGGTGAGCTCTTGCCGTGTTTGCCCCTTTAACATGTTTTGCATGTGTGCTGGGCGTCCCTGGAGACAAAATAAAAAAAAAAAAACATGTAATGCACTATCCTCCAGATTTCTCAAATTACCAGGTGAGAAACCACTAAGGGCATATGAGCGAGACGAAAGAAAGAGAGAGAGAGAGAGAAAAACATACAGATCAATAGAGGAGATGGTGATACATCACAGCTACAACCTACCACCAGATCTGTTTCCTCTTTTTTAATTAGGAGCACAGATATGAAGTAAAAGCCCGTGGTGGTAGCTGATGTACTGAGGTGAAAGACTTTTCCAGTCCGCAGCATTTGAGCCGGTGATGAGTATTCCCAGCATTTCTCCGGAAATACGCTAAATCTCATATCAGTTCCAGTATACCGCCATTATTTGTACACCTCATACAAAGGGCCGTTAGTCCATACAGGTTGTGCCCTTAAAGCATGACACCTTTTCATTTTGAGTCCATACAAACAGCTGGAGCCGTGTTTGAACACAAACACTATGGCTGCAATACTGGCTAAAGCCCCTCACCGGGGGCCGCTGAATAATACATCAAACTCACTGCATCCTTCTTATGCTACTTTTAACGGTGGTGAGCGTTACGTGTACACGCAGCGGCATTCGCGCACACCTGCATATGCTACGCCTGAGCATATCAGGCATATTAGTGTCGAAATGTTTTTGGTTTTTTTTTAGAAACAGTCTTCGTAGCAGTGCGGTGGAAGGACCCTTTCCGAGCGCGTGTGTACATGCTGCTCGCAAGAGCTTACACGAGTGTAAACATCCTCTTCACTGGTCCGCGTGTACCGGAGCAAGCGTATACACTCTTGGGTTTCCAAGAGCTGTGATTGTGTGGGAAGGGTTAGGCAGGAGGTGACTCTTAAAAGTGCTACAGTGGCGACATTTAAGGCGCAGATTAAGCGGATAAATCCCCCAGATTTGAAAGAATCGTAAGAAGAAACAATCATGTCTGCTTTGTGCTTATGACTATAGTTAATAGTATCTAAACACAGTTATCTCATAATTGGCTTTGGATGCCTCTAAGGGTGGAAATAGAAGCGGTGTGCGGGTCTTGCATGTGGTTGTTTAACTGTTTATTGCCTTCAATCTCCCTCTGTCTAATCTTGACCTTATCTGTTTTTTTCCCCTCACTGAGCCAGACACGAGAGTCGCCCCAACAACCGAGATAGCAGTTGTTATGAGCATGTGCGTACACACAGATGCATGTGTGTCAAGTCCGTGATGCATGTCGGACATTAACCAGCCTCCCCCGCTGGCTGGCTGGCTGGCTGGTTGGTTGGCTGGTAGCGTTTTGATGGGGTGAAAAGACACATGAACCCAACAAACACAGTTCCCTTTCCCTAATTGTAAATGACATTTGCACACGCATGCACTGTACACGTGTACGATTACAACTGTGGGTTTATGCGCATTCATACATAGCGTGTCACCCTCTACACAAACAAACTCCCATGCATCATATTTGCATCCGTGTTGTGCACTAAATCACATCTGTGTCGTTAATTCTGCCACATGAGCTTAGATACTGTACGTACAGTATGATACACACACAGAGACCCTATGTTGATGTGTCCGTGTGTTCTCTGGCTGCACATTACCTGATTGATTTCACCATAAAATTATGCTCAGTAGCCACCCATTAAAACTCTGATCTCATCGATATGTGTGCAGCGATTGCAGTGCGTGGCCCTGAATTATTCACTTCCTCCTCTTTTCCTCACGCTCGTTTTGCCCTCGCGCCTCATTTTCTTACAGTACCGTTCTCGCCTTGTCTTCCTAATTTCCTCTCTGTCCCTCTTTTTTTTCCCCTTTCGGTCTCAATCTTATCCGTGCATGCCCCTTAATTCACTCCGTCTCCATGTTCTCCTCTCTCCCTGTCTTTCCTCTCTACCTCCTCGCACTCCTTCCCTCTCTCTCCGTCTCCCCCTCTCTCTATCCCTCTCCTGTACTGTCAGCCCTTAGGCAAGTCTCAGCCATCACTCCTCTTCATTTATTAATACCTTTACTCATACAGCCCAGCACACACAGCTGCCTCACATCTCTGGGCACCGTTCTCACACACTTGCCTGCCGACTGCACAAACGCCCCAGAGGATGCGAGGAGCCCAGTGTGTCCACACACTCGCACCCGCTTACTGTGCAGGAAAATGCCCTTTGTAAAAGGACAGGGAGCATCAATCTCCGAGCTGCATCAGCCTGCAGTTTGATGCTCTTTTTGTAGTTCGGCTTTTCCCTGGAATGCGTGACTGCACCTTATTGCCTCTACAGTAGGTGATGCGTATTAGGTTTGATTGATTGTTTTAATAAACAGTTGTGCTAAAATATTAGATTAGTTAAATAATTTCCATCGCACGCTATTTTTGGACTCTAATTTCAAGCGGTGTTCGCGTATCGGGTCGGCTTGATTGACAGTGCCAATATGAACAATTCTCTATCAGCGCGCACAATACCTTCGGCTGAAATATCAAAAGTATCCAGCCGTTAATGCTGCATGACTGTCTGAGTTTTAGACAATGATGAGATGATTTCCGCCAGTGATTCCCCGCTGTTTGGCCTGAGCTGTTTACGAGAGGCATTAAGGGACTCGTATATTGCGCACACATCAGTCCAGATCAATATGAACACTTCTCATGAAAATATAACTGTATAAACAGAATGATCAGCGGGTGCCTTATTTATCGATGAGATACAGAAAATCAGTCCGCCACTAAAATAAACTTCCTGACTTACTTAAAAACCTTGAAGCTGCATCTGTGCAGAGGCCAGTGACTTTACTGAGAATCAAACATATTCAGAAAGTAATTTAAATTTGTCACCACACAGATGCTGAAGAGACCTCCATTGTGGTCGGGCAGTTAGCTGGGATGGCACTCTCGACTTGCATCTGTTTCCCCTGAGCTTCCTTGTGCAGCTATTTATAGCTCTTCATATGGTGGTATGATGCACTGAGGACAAGGTTGGAGGGCAGTGACATTGAAAGCATTTTGACTCATGCAATGTAGGGATGTGAATTGCAGAGATGATGGACTAGCTGTGTATGTATGTGTGTGTGCGTGTGAGAGAAAGAGGGGGAGAGAGAGGGAGAGAGGGGGACAGTGCCTGTAGGTGTGAACATGTGCTCCTGTGCCAGTTTGTCGCAGGCTCGTGCATGCATATGCATGCGCTTCAGCTCTGCTCATCCTCCTGTGATTGTGCAGACCTGTGTTCAAACCACCTGCTGTTATGACGGTATGTTTTTCTCTGAGAGCATCAGGGATGTTTATGAAGCAGGAAAAAAAAAAGATGTCTGTCTTTGGGTGCGCTCAGCGCCATCTGGAGGCCGTCGTGTCGAAGACGCAATCTGTGGCTCCCTCAAGACTGTGTTCAGTTCTGCCAATGAGAGACTGTGGAACTGGCCGTTTTATTGAATTTGATGATCCATTACGGCTCAAATGGAGGTCCAGCCCCCTCAGGGCAAAGGAGATATTGCATAGGCAGCAGGGTAATCACAAGGAGATTACAGTACCTGCTGACTTTATTGTCAGTCTGATATGTATAAACCAAGGTACTAAGGAGGTTTATAGATTAAAAATATACATCAGTGAGGCTGTCTCTGTAGCTAATGATGTCCAGCCCGCCCACTGGTATATAGATTGCAATAAGGCCCCAACAATTACTCCGCTGTGATTAAAAAAAGACCAATGCATGATGAACCATTCGCAGGCTCTGTAATAAAGAGAGCGCTGCATATGTAAACATCTAGTCACCACAATCAGTCATGAGCAAATGAGGATTTATACCTGCAATAAGAAGCATATGTGGGGACTGATGAAGATGATCAATGAAGGTAGAGCTTAGCCAGGCTTTTACAGCGATACATTCTGAGTGTGTTCTCTAAATTGCTGGCTGGAGAAAAGCTCTCGTCATCTGTCATGCTGCTGCCTGAGAGTCAGGCACAGTCATGTTTTACATTTTGCTCTTTAATGGATCTGATCTGTGGGTTTATTTAATCTGATGTTTAATATAATTAAATGTATGTTTAATTAAATTTAAATCTAAATTAAATGAGGGCGAATTCAGGTGTAATTAAAGTGGACAAAGGGACTAGTGTCGACTTAAATGTAAGGTTTAACCTGGTTTTGTTCTCATACCTCTGTTATAATCAGCTCCGTGCACACGCACAGACAGAAGATACACGCCACCGTCTGCGGTTTCATTATCTCAGTCTTTACTGCCTTCTCTCCCCAGTGAACACCTATCATGCTCCTTCTCCTTCTTCCTCCACGGGGAGAGCAACGTGTGCACGAGTGTGGAGATTGCCCAGCACCAGCCTGCATACCACATCACAGAGAACCACATCCGCCTCGCGCAGACCTCCATCACACCAGTACAAGGTAATACCACAAACCCCCCCTTTTTTTTCCCACTCGTGCTTTTGTAAACAGAGACGAACAAAGCAGCCCGCACAGAACGCATCCTACTGTTCAAATGAAGCGGGTCACGAAATGTGTGCAGATGATAGCACACAATAAAAACATGTCTCTGGATGCAAACTTCACTTTCACTTTACTGGAAACTATTTTCAACAAAGTAACATGTCACTCTCTTTAACATTGTGGCTCACTGATGTATTTTTCTGTAAAACAATCTGTATAAAAGACAAACACCTTCCAAGTACCTGCAATCTCCAGAGTAGTAAAGTTCCATATTTGTGAACTATGTATGGTTATTTAATGCTAGTATCTGGCTAAATAGTGGTAATATAATGGACAGAATTAAGGGTACCTTTGGTTATAATGTCTTTGCTGTGCAATATAATAAAATACAAAAAGTGTAAAAGGAATCAAAGCTTACTTAAGTGTTTTCTGTAGTTACTTCCGTATCTTTAATACAACTCTTCCAATCTGTTTCATCCCTCAGTGGTCCTGAGCCCGTATGGTCTGAGCGGCACCCTCACAGGTCAGGCCTACAAGATGAGTGACCCGGCAACACGGAAGCTGATGGAGGAGTGGAGCTACTTCTACCCCATGGTACTTCAGCAGAAAGAGGGAAGTGGAGAGAAGGAAAAAGAGGAAGCAGCCCAGGCGTATGATCGCAACTGTCACGTGGCGGTGGAGGTCATCGTAGGTATGGAAAATGTACTAAAAACGGTTTTAAAACACAATGTCAGTTGCATCTCCAGTAGCAGAATTTACTGCTTTTTTGGGGGTAACAAAAAACGAGAGATTTCCCGCGGAGTCAGTCCAAAATGAAATCCATGTACTGCATATTATATTAGCACAAAACCGTTTGTTGATAAGGACACTGCAGAGCATGAGAACAGCGATGAATAAACACATTGGACCACAGCGATGTTGCTCTGCTAGAGCAAACAGTGAGGGATCAGCATCGTATTGATTACCCTCAGTATCCATGTTGACTCCCTGGCAGTTTCAGCTGAGGTATTAGTAGATGGGGTGCTTTGACTGCAGTGATCCTCACAGTGTGTTAGCACATGTGAAATTGGAAAAGGGGAAATGGCTCCAAGGCAGCAAAGGAGAGAGTAGGACAGACGGAGAGAAACGACAGGGAAGTTGAGGTTAAAAACCCCAGGGAGTAACTCTAACAGCTTTGTCTAATCAGTCTGATCCCACAGCGCAGGTCTGACCTGATTACAATCAAAACTCCTCTGGATACCAGTGGCTTTTATGTCTAAAGAGGAAAGCCTGAAATGATATTGAAAGAGTGAGTGTAAAGGGATTTGATTAAGTTTTATAAGAGCGGTGAGTGAGAAAGTGTGATTGCATTATTGAATAAGGAGTAAGTGCTTCGCATGTAGCTACTGTATTAATGGCTAATTATAAGAATACTCTGGGACATCACTTTCTTAGAGAGGCACACATAGTGAAGGCATTTTAGGCTCAATAAAAGTGACCTGGGTAGTGCATGATAAAAAAAAAA
>JASGAT010327572.1:0-12613 GCA_030220025.1 Chelon auratus | reverse complement strand
TAGTTAAGGCTGCAGGCGTCTGAATCTGAAGGATTTTTCATCTCCTGTGAAACTTGTCAATACTGGACTTATCAAATATAAATAAACAGATTTCCTACATCAGAGACATTTGATAGATGCAGGCTTTTATCAGCAATACAAAAAAAAAAAAAAAAAAATGCAAAAAGCAAATTGTGCAACATTTCCAGGCGATATTTTGCACAATTATTAAAGATAATCTCACCACAGGGTCCATTAACTACCTCTTCTGTATCTTTAAACCACACAGCATGATCTTTTTTTAAGCGAGAGGAGTTTGTCCGGTTGTTCAACGTCTTGTTTTTCTGAGCATTTCAAGGCGTCCTACCTCATTTTGGTTTAAACATTCACGGTTCAAATGCAACAGATAAAGGGCAGAAGTGTGAAAGCTACCAGACACAGATTTAAACAATGTAAACTTTAAAATATTTTCTTTTAAAAGCTGTGTCGACACTTTTTTTTTTTTTTACGAGGTAGGAAATGCATCCAAGTTTGTCATGTGTCAAGGACGATTTTTAGATGATCATGTGGTAAGACTGAAAGCTAAAGAGCAGCTAATCTTGTACTCTCAACTGTTGTTTCCACTGTTATTGGCAAATCAAAAAACTAAAAGAATCAGATTAAAGGTGAGTTTTAAGGCAGAGGCACCTCTTCGTATGTAATGTGCACGTATGGAGGTTTCATGGGCAGATGCCAGTACTCAAAGTTGTAGTAGAGGTAAAAGCTTTTGTCCACCACAACCTCCGTAAAAGCCTCCAGCAGACTGACGACCAAGTCTGTAAACGACTGGTGGGGCCTGAATGCGTGGTAGAATTTAAGGATGTCCACCGCCAGGTTTTTCAGAGCGGGCTGTCCGAATATGGCGCTGTCGTTGCCGAGGTACGTGGGCTCTCCGCTGTACAGGTAGATCTTGGTGTAGTTGGTCTGCGACCGGCTTGATAGCTTGGCCCCCAGCTCTGCCAGCTTCCTGTACGTGCGGTGGACGAACTGCGAACAGTCGTAAGACTCGAACCACACCGTGGCGTTGGGGCCGGGGTCGGAGCGAACAGTCCACGTCTCGTAGTAGATCCCAGTCCGGTTGTCGTCCTGCACCCACTCGGCCATGTCGTTGAACTGGTTCCCTGCAGAAGAAATTCAAATTAAATTCACCGTCACCCTGACAAGGCAGTCCATTTTCTCCATCTAAGACACTTATTCATTGGCAAAGTGGAATGCTGCATCTGGGAAACAGGCCTGAGAGTCACAGATCAGTTATTCGTCACAAGACAAGAGCTGTCTGTTCTGGCACTTAGAGGCGATCCACAGCCTTCTAAAAATGTCAAATCCTTCATGCTGTGAAACTACTTAACTGTCACGTCTCCCAAAGGCTGATTCATTCTTTAAAATTATTTTTATAAATATGCAGTGATTACACAATGTTCCTCCCAGTAAAGTCACCCAGTACTAATACAGACATTTACATGATCAATATTATCCATAAAGCTGCATAAATGTATGAATAACAAACTAAAAATGGAAATAATAAGTAATCAGTAAGTAAATGGAGCCATAATGTCCCCTGCACTGATAGATGGTATAGATAGAAAGGGTTGCCATACTGCATAAAACCTCCGAGCACGGCCTCTTCTAGAGTAGCGAATTTTCTCCAATGCTAAATTGTGTTTTTAAAAGTTTTTAAAAGGAGTCAGTTTTTCCATCTATTTAAACGATATAAATCGTCTTTGCTAAAAGAGATGCAAAGGCTATCGCTTTATCTTGACGTGCAACTTGTGGCTTCTCCAAGTATTGCTGTACAAAGACGCCTGATGAGGTTTAATCTAGTTTTGGACAAAACCGCAACACGTGTGAAAGCGTTTCCTGCGTCGATCACACAAAGGGTCTGAGATTGAGATGAGATTGTCTAGTTTTATTTTAGACCGGTGAAGGCGATGCACAACCTTGAACAGACTAATCGTAAGCTGCACACAGACTGATGATTGAGGAGTGGATCCTCATCCAGTTCTTCCTTCCAAACTGAGGGTTTCATCTCCAAGTCTTCCTCCTACTGACTCTTTAACAAGGTCATGGATTATAAGTTAACTTGATTTAGCAACGAGTAAATCATTCCAAGGGCGGCACAGTGGCGTGCGGCTTCCTCCCACTGTCCGAAGACACGCTCGGACTGGCGACCTGTCTGGGGTGTACCCTGTCTCTCGCCCGCTGACAGCTGGGATAGGCTCCAACCCCCCCGCGACCCCTCACAGGACAAGCGGTTACAGAAGATGAATGAATGAATGAATGAATCATTCCAAAAGGCCCTTTGGAGCATGTGCTGGGTCAAATGGAGTCTAACAGAGCTGCAAAGTAATTTTCTAAAATTCTGATATGAAAAACTGCTATTAAACAGTCTTTGTACAATTATATTTTGATGAATAGACAAAAACATCATCTGCACACTGCATTGTTGTGCCCCTTTTTACATGTCAGCTAACCAAGAATTTGCACTTACATCAACAGCTTCATAAATCAAACTTTCACACAGTACGTCCACTCTACAAGGTCAGATTGCAAGAGCGTGCTTTTGTAATAGTTTTAGTTGTGGGATGTCACACTTAGCTACTATAGGCTTCTAGGAGACAAGACACAGTAGTTGAACTCTTACCACTGATTTCTGCTATTTTCTCCAATGTGCCATTCTGCGACCAGTGCAAGTCATCGATGCCGTCGAAGAAACAGGCAGCTCCCTGGTTGCACCAGAAAGGCGCGGGCACCTCCGGCCTGAGGTGAGGAAAGGTGCAGTTCCCCAGCTGAAACAGCTCGTACCACTCCATGGTGAAGTTGGCCCCCGTCTCTGAGCTGCTGAAGCCGATGGCGTCGTGCATGATGTGCTGTAAAAAACAGGAACGTTACACTGGCTTCAGTGTGTAGAAATGCACAGCTGTGTGTCCTTGAATAAAGTCACGCAGCTGCACTTGTGTCTTAACAGCCGTGCTATATTTAATTGTTGGCAGCTCAGTGGTTTCTTTATTTTCAATAACAATATAAGAAAGAATTCTGCCCAAATGCTAATGGATATTTATCAATTCATTTTCTAACATTTTAACCTTTTTTTTTTGCTGACAAGATTTATTAATATGCTGCTATGGGCTCTTTCCTTAAAATCAAATTTTTCTTTAGATTTTTGGAGTAAATATTTCACCAGTGACAGGTAAGACAGGTAAAGAGGGTCACTGCACTCACCACTTTCCCTAGTAAATCTCCGTACTTGAATTCCCACACCGGCGTCTGCAGCCGGTAAACCGAGATGACATCGCTGTCCCTCATGTAAGGAATCCGTCCATCCCGGTCTCCGGTGGGGCAGAACGGGTAGAGAGCTTCACAGTAAGGGTCCACGGAGGGGCGACGATCAAACCGCCTGTGAAAGGAGACTTGGTTGGTCAGCATTAAGTCACTGGAGGGCTCTTATTCAGTTCAGGTTCACAAACAATAAAGTCAGTGAGTCATCTCCCACCTGATGATGCACTTTATTTAAATCACTCCTGTTCCTGTGTTTTATAATTTCTTAATTTGTAGGTGCTACTTCTATATTTTATAGCCGGTGCAACAAAAAAAAAACCCTAACATTTGTTTTTTGCACATATCTTGGCCATACATATTTTTTTTTTCTGATGGACACAATGACAAAAAACAAGATCCCCACAAGATATACTTTTTAAAATGATGTACTTTTTTCATGTGTGCGCTATTTGTTATCACACCATTATTAAAACTGCAAAACTGTGAATAGAAAACGTTTCTGTGAACAACACTTGAGTGCTGTCGCTGCACATAACGGGCCCCTATCTCAAATTAGATCTTTTACTACCCTCACGCAGCCAGATGCTCTAAAGTCCAACGTTTCTAAAGTCACGTGAACGCAGCAGGCACACTTCTGCAACTCGGCTGCATTTTTGAACATTTTGCTTTATTATTAATTAATTAATGTATGGAACAACACATAACCTGAAACAAGAAATGTTCAGGGTAACAGCACAAGGAACAGGTGACATATAAATGTGACTGACGCGACTGAAAAAGCTAAAAGTTGTAGTTTTTGACCATAAATGCAAGTATCGTATTTGAAGACTAGATCCATTTAGGCTGAGTTCAACACATTTTCCAGAAGTTATAAAACTTCCTGTAGAGAGAAGCTTTATAACCTCCCATCACATGATTAAACGCTACTGCAGAGCAGACTGAGCATAAAGAGACACCCTGTCCTCATACCTGTAGGGTACGGGCCACTGCTGTCCTCCATTGATCCTGAACTCAGCAACAACACCAAGAAACAGGAGCAGGTTTAAACACAGGACAACCTCCGTGTGAGACATGTTGAAGACTCAAACACACACGCTGAAAAAAGCAGAAGTTAAGATGATTGCGTTCCCATGATTCCACCTATGGCTCCTACTTCCTCATTACTGGTCACATGGTTTTGTTGACGATACGGAATCACATGACGACACCAGGCGGCAGGAAATCAATAACGGTGGCAATGAGTTAAAAAATTAATTTAACATTTAAATAAATATATTAAATTTCATAAACCTCCAAATATAAAGGAATTTAGAGAATTAGTATCAATAAATATATGAGAATAATAAATACAGAAAAATATACAATTCGTTTATTCTTTTCAGAAAAAGCTTTTCAAGTAGTTTTTTACTGAATATGTTTTTATTTATAGTCAACAATGATGATAATAATAGTCAACTGTGACAATAATAAAATAATTACGACGTGCAATAAAATATAAATAAATAAACGTACAGTGAATATACTGTGTATCCAAATAAAAAAATCTAATAACTCGTCCTTAATTTAAAAATGTATTATTATCAAAAACTCTTTTGTATTATTAAATTCTTACAGAAATTAGGAATATTAAATTTTTATGTCTGTTTAAGTAAGTCATTCATTTTATATAAGATATACTAATAATACCCGCAAACCTCCAGAGGACAAGCAGTTACAGAAAATGAATGAATGAATGAATATACTAATAATATATTTAGTTTTACAATATATTTAATTTAGTGAAATATAATTAATTATAATATACTAATTACTCCTTCAATCTTTTTATTATTATTTTATAATTGTTCCACCTGAATGGCAGTGTATACAAGTTTATAACAACATAAATGTTTATTCGTATTATTAATTCTTAAATATATCACTAATATTAATACTAATTTAGCATCTATCTACTATCTGTCTACTAAAATTTTTTAATTTTTAATCTTAATTACAATAGTTTAATGGCCACATTTATAAATGTATGATTTGTTAAAACTTCAAAAAGATTAAAAAAAAAGTAACTGAACTTAAATTAAAATAATAATACCACGATAATGGTAAATAATTAAATAAACAAATTATCTAAATTATTTCCCTCCTCTCACTTAATAGACCCCAACCAGCCCAGTGGGGAAGCTGCAGTACCTAGATTTACACATTAGAGGGCGCTGATCAACCGCTTTAAAAAGCCCAGAAGAAGAAGTATCATCATAAAGGGGGCGTCTCTTCACTGATAACGGTCCGCCATGCTCACCCTTGTGCACCACTGTGGACGCAACCTGCTGACAGCCAGGACCCTTCAGGCCGTCAACAAAAGTTATTATTCAGCACAGATGGCTAAACGCGTGGCCGTGGTGCTGGCGGGATGTGGAGTTTATGATGGCAGCGAGATCCACGAGGCCTCCGCAGTTTTGGTGCACCTGAGCAGAGGAGGCGCAACTGTAAGAAGAAAGCTGTAATCTGTCTGTAGTCGACTGCTTGTGTTCGTCAGAGAGATAAGTCTGTGAGAAGACTCGTTACAAGAAGCTGACAGTGTGGCCGTGGATTGCAACATGTGTTTGGTGGTTCTTCTATTTTCTGTGTGTTACAGTAGAAAGCTGTCAAGTAGGTGTGACCTCTGCAAGGGTGCAGTACAACTAAACATTAAACCGACTAATGACCCAGTGGACCCACATAGCCTGCATGTGTTTTTAGAGTTTATATTCACAACTGTTCACTAACTATTTCATGTTATAAGTTTAAAGTCACTTTAAAACTTAGCTGATTTGTGTTTAAAGGGTTAAAAGTTTGCAAAAAAAAACAAAAACAAAAACAAAATCAACTTCTTTAACAAGACACGTTTTAGATTGAGATTTGAGGTGAACACAAAGCTGGACGTGAAGAGTTTTTGCACACGAGCACCTCTGCACAGAGAGGTCCAGACAGAGGCTGTGCAAGTTAGATTAAATATCGAAATTATATATATATATATAAATTAGAGAATAGATATAACAAATTAGAGAATATATTAAAGAAACCAAAAATATTAACAGTAAAGTGAAAAACGCATGAGCTAAAAGTTGTGAAGAGTGATTAAAACCATGTGGACCTCATGAATATTATGAATACTAACTGGAAAACTACTCCAAACTCCAGTAGGAGTTTTTCACTTGTGAAAAAAGTGAATTTTATTGCACAGAATGACTATATTGTCCTGAGGAGGATGAAGGTGGTCCTTGAGGTGTGAATGAAACCTTGTACAGGAAACTAGTGTTGTCGACCTAGTCCACCATCTCAGTGTCTTTTAATATGCACGCTACATGCTGAGATGTGTTTTGAAGCAGCTGTAAATGGGACATGCACGTGGAAGCTTTTTGATAAACTGGTCCAGATTTCATTCTTGGTTGAGAATGAGATGAGTAGAATATGGATGCACTTGAATTTAGTACGTAGATTTTGTAAAATCTGGTTGGAACTTCTACAATTTTGAGGATGGTCTGTTTTTTTTCTCTGGGTTTAATATCATATTTATAAGCATCTTTGGGGATGAAGTGTTGCTCTGACA
Source organism: Chelon auratus (assembly GCA_030220025.1). Classification (NCBI taxonomy): domain Eukaryota; kingdom Metazoa; phylum Chordata; class Actinopteri; order Mugiliformes; family Mugilidae; genus Chelon; species Chelon auratus. The sequence continues at coordinate 5,733 of JASGAT010327572.1, read as the reverse complement.
AAAAAAAAAACAGCTTTGGAAGGATTCAGGGAGTATGTGTGTGGAATTCTGCATTTATTTCTGTTAATGACCAAATAATAAATCACTAAACAAGATCAACAGATAACAGAAATTATTATTACTTACCTGCAGGTGAACATGTTTGCCCCCGACGTCGACCAGATGCACGTGGTGAATCATGTGTCAGGCCAACCGTCTGAGGAGAAGAGAAACGTGTTGGTGGAGAGCGCGAGGCTGGCCCGTGGAAACATCCAGGATCTGTCGAAACTCAGCGTCAAAGACCACGACGCCATCATATTCCCAGGTTAGATCACGACGGCGCGATGATCGAATTCCCTGCTGCGAAAGATCTCGCCATAAATGCACAGGAGAGGATTAACACTTGTTTTTGATTATTCGTAGGGGGTTTTGGTGCAGCGAAGAACCTCTGTTCCTGGGCAGTGCAGGGGAAAGACTGCTCTGTCAACGACATGGTTAAGGACACTCTGCAGGCGTTCCACAAGGAGGGAAAACCCATCGGCCTCTGCTGCATCTCGCCTGTCCTGGCTGCCAAGGTGATTCCTGGGTGCGAGGTCACAGTCGGCGTCGAAACGGATGACAAGTGAGTCTGGCTGGTCTTGATTTATTTCTCTCTCCTTATTTATAACCTCTTCTATTTATAACTGTTGGTGTTAGTTTCACACTCACCACATTATTTCTCGAAATCTGTGACTACAGCTACATTGAAAAGTCTGAGCCAATCAGGTTAACCGGATTAGTTTGGAAGGGAAAACACAATTATTACAAACTGTCTGCTGTAAACATTTGTCACAGTAGAGACTGACTTCCTGGTTCAAGTTGTGTGTTAAAAATAAAAATATATCTAATGACTCTCAGTTCTTCTTAAAATACAGAAGGTGTTTGATAAAGACGGATGCAGCTAGGATGTCCATCTGTGAATTTTGTCAAGCCTATCCAGATTTATCTAAGCATACATAGATGCACTGCTAAAGGCGAACTTCCTTAACGACACTGACCTCCAAGACTTTCAGTGAAAGTTTCATTTCCTCTCTCTTTAGACTCATTTATACCACATTTGCCCAACGCGCCCCCACAGTTTTCAGTTTTGCTGTCTTGATGCATCAGCGGCGCATTTTCCCTCAAACCACAGTGACGACAAACTCAAGGTTCATCAAATTTTCCATCGCATAAATGAGGCCAGTCGACTTCAGAGCGTGTTCTCTGGAGAGCAAAGTGCACAATGAAAATGAAAAATGTGAAACCGAAAGAAAAAATAAGAATATTACTGCAAAGCAAGTTCATTCCTTCATTTTCTGTAACCGCTTGTCCTCTAGAGGTTGGAGCCTATCCCAGCAAGAGGCGGGGGTACACCCTGGATAGGTCAGCAGTTAACAGAAATAGACGGTTCACACTCGCATACGCTCCCACACCCAATTTAAAGTCACGAGTTAATCTAGCTACCTGTCTTTGGACTGTGGGAGGAAGTTGGAGCATGGGGAGAACAAACTCCACACAGAAAGTGGACCGGCCGTCCTGCAGGTTCAAACCCAGAGCTTTCTTCCCATGAGGCACCGAGGCGCTAGCAAATAAACACAAGACCCCAAAATGTATGCACAGGAAACCAGAGTATATACAGTATAAATGATGTCCAAATCAATCCCATCCACACCTAATATTTTTGTGTTACCATTCCCAAAACCTGACGTTTATTTTGTGCTTTTGTCTTTTTTTGTCTCTCAGGTATCCAAACACTACTGACACCGCAGCGGCCATCAACCAGCTGGGCTGCAAACACGTGAGCAAGAGCGTCGGCGAGAGCCACGTGGACGGGAAGAACAAGCTGGTCACCACCTGTGCCTTCATGTGCGACGCTCCCATCCACGAGATATTCGACGGGATCGGCTTGATGGTGCGGGACGTCCTGAAACTCGCCTGATCTGACTAAAAAAAATCTCCAGGCAGCGGAGGCAGAGGCGTCGCGATCCCGAGGAGATGATCGCTTTGAATAGGGTAGCAACGAAAGCACTTGTAGACTCTCGCAAAATTGTTGTAGTCATTTTTCATCAGTTTGACAAAATTCTACGTTTCACTCTGGCTTCGTCTCGTGACATCCGTGTTGATCAGACTTCAGAGAATCAACAGCAGGTGGTGGCATTGTGCACAAAAAAATGCAATAAAACGTAAAAGCTCTCCTTTTCAGTTGGCTTTATTTCAGATCCTGCACCACAGGAAAAAATTACACATATAAAATATTTACATAATGATTATCTGATAGTATTAAAATATTACAAAGCTTTACACAACTGCACTGGCTCCATCATCAGATCACAAACTCCCTACGCTGCGTAACTGCTCATGTGGTTCGCTCGTCATTCTCAGATATGAACCCAAAACCGAGCATTCCCTCAGCTTCTCGATGTTTCCTATCACATCGATCGTCCCCTCCACCCCTTCAGTGCTCAACACAGACGAAGCATTAACGCAGAACTTCTCCACCAGGCTCTCCTGACTCAGAGGCTTCCTCCAGTGGCCGTAAAAGGTATCGCACCTGGCAGTGTAACTCAGCCCCTGGTATGTGTCTATCTCAACCTCGCAGTACATCTTGTCAAAGCTGGACTTGTTGTCTTGAGGCGTCTCCAGCTTGACTTTGGACAGGAGCTCCCTCAGAGCAGGCCGGTTGATTTGAGCCTCGTCGAAGGAGCCCACTGTCACTTTGTTGTCCAGCAGAGCGGAGCCAGCGTTGAACTGAAATGAGTGCCTGGCTTGGTGCTCTGTGGCAGGTAAGGGGCAGTTAATGTACTTGGATGGAGGCACTTGAAGCGTGACGCGCCGGATCTGCCCGACGTCGAAGAGCCCGAGCATGTTTTGAAGCTTTGAGCGGGCTCCCAGAGCTGCTTCCACGACCCAGTGCATGCCCAGATGAGCAGGGATGCGCTTGAACGCCACGTCCTGATCTTCCAGGATCCATTTAAAGGCACCAGAAGCAGAAGCTTCCATTGCCGAAGGAGTGTAGTCTTTGTAGAAAACCCCAAACCCAAAGTCTATATCCAAAATGGCACGATTTCCTTCCAAACCAGCCTGTGCCAGCAGAGCGGCCTCCAGGCCCCTCCGAGCGGCGTTTCCGATGTGCAGAGGTTTGGTTTGTGTGGCCGCGTTGGCTAGAGGAGCCCCGGCAGAGGAGGCTGCGATGGCCAGAGCGTGACTGCACTGAGCAGGGGACAGACCGAGGAGCTTAGCTGAGGCTGCAGCGCTGCCCATCACCCCAACAACACTGGGAGGGTGGAATCTGAAACATGGAACAGAAAGAGCGGTGGAAAGACGACAGAAATGTTAGGATTCATTCAATCAAGAAATATTTGACTGTTTAAAAAAAAAAACATCCACTGCTCCCAGTTCACGAAATGTAATTGTTCCTCTTCTTTGAATTACAGTAACTTGCATATCTTTGAGGTTTGGGCAGTGAAGTGGAACACTTCATATTATGCTTAAGGGAAACTTTGTTAAGTTTTATAGACCAAGTAATTATTTAATTAATTAATCAAGAAAAAAAAGCAAATTTTTAAATCCTGGTCATAATCTTAAAATTCAGCAAGACGCAACCTGTCTTTCTTTAACCCTTTGTGGTCAGTCTGGGATACTTCCGCAGCTCCATTCCCTTCATCACTTCCGCTTTCCCACACTCTCCCAGCATTTGATTTCTCAATTTCAACATCACTAACTCCAACTGAGCTGCTCCACCACCACGAGCGTCTAGACTCCCAGGGGGTCTTGTCCCGATCCACTTCCTTAATCTGTGACTCTCCGCTAAAATATATATTCATCCTTTCGATCTCCCGTTACGTCTTTACTTCCAAATGATCTCTCCTTCGTGAAATACTTTTGTTAGGCTCAAGTTTTCCTTAATTTCTGAAAAACTTAACTGCAGCTCGATTTTTTATTTTTTTAAATTGTTCTTTTATAATCCACACACGATCCTGAAACCCTTTTTATGACTGTGCAGTAGTAGCTGTACAAACACCAAGGCGTGAGAACATTTTTAAATGTTACGCAATCACAAATTATAATCTACTCGTCACTCTGAAACCTTAAAGAGAACCAAAACTATCTTGGCCTGATGGTAGGAGTTGCACTTTTTGTAGTTTGAATGAATCTGACCACTAATGCACATTAATAGTACGCTTCACTTTACCAGAGAACCGCCACATTTACTTGGTCCAGAACTCAAAAAATTTGCTAATGTTTTCTCACCTTTCAGGGATGTTGTAGGCCTCTCTGGAGAACCTCAGCAGCCTGCCCTGCACCTCGATGCCGATGTTAAAGGCCAGCAGCAGGTCTAGACCAGAGGGCTGTCTGGGCAGCGTCTCTGCCAGGGCCAGCAGTGCAGGGAGCACCGCTCCAGAAGGATGAGTGGCGGGGTGCCAGGTGTCGTCAAAGTCCATGGAGTGAACCTGATATTAGACAGTGTGACAGAGCTGGTGAACAAGAATCTAGAGCTAAACTGTGTGCATGTTTTGGTGTAAGCTTTTATTTGATCAAACTTACTGCGATGCCATTGACAAATGCAGCGTATTGAGGAGGGAGAGTTATCTGCGATCTGCCCCAAACGCTGCTCCTTTCCTCAGATGAGAACAACTGCAATGAGACCAATTAATATGAGTGTATCATGTAAACAATATCTACAACTATCCAGGAAGTAAAGTAAAAAAATCTGCAGATTAATGCATCAAGAATAGTAAAGAGGGAACATTAAAGGGGAACTACTGTATTTCTGGCACACGATCGTTTACTCACCCATATAACTTTGGTGACCTTGGACAATATTTTTTTCCCTGGTTATCAGGAGGTTAGGCAGGGTTGCTTTTTTGACCTTTATTGACCTTAAGTTTGTTTCGCATTTATTGTTCCTACCTCATCTTCTTTTCTTTATTTTTTAAACCAAATGATAGCTTTGTGACACAGAAGTTTGACATTAAAGGAAGATGTGTTCTCTCATTTATTGTTGTCTTTCCAGTCTTTTGTAGGGGTGCCCAGCACCAAAGCTCTGACCCTAGAATCGCCCCTGACAACAGGTAACCCCGGACTCAACGGGGAATAGCACTAGCATACGATAACAAAATATTGATGAGTAAGCAATCGTATTTTATGCCAGAAATAAGGTGCAGGTTGTAAAAAACAGTAGTTGCCCTTTAAGGACAAATAAAGATTTTATTACAACCACAAACTAATTTAGTAGAAACAATGGTTATGGACACTATTTCAAATTAGAATTTAACATTTTTTAAGTATTCCCGCTTTACTTGCAACTAAATTCAATCAAATTCAGTAAAAGAGTATTTAATTGTATTGAATGATGTGCCATGTTTTTGTAGCTGCAGTCGAGTGCTTCACTATACCTGGCTGTATTTTAGAGCCTTGTTGAAGACAGCTGTCCTGGTTCCCAACAGCCCGACACCCAGGGCGTCCAGCATCATCCTTTTGCTCCTGTTAATCACACCATCTGTCAGCTGAGCGTTGCTGAGTGCATGGATCGCGGCTCCGAAGCTCTCTGTAATACCCTGGAAAGGTGAAACGGGGCACGTCAGTCCAAATCTCAATAAGGCGAAGACATCAAAATGAGTTGCACATGTTTAAACTCAAAAACCCGGTACTCTGTAAAAGATGCCGTACATTTTTTTCCCCTAAAGAATTTCTGACAAGATAGGAACCTAATAAAATATGGAAGCAAAAAAAAAA